>PVIJ01001055.1:142605-225764 GCA_004024925.1 Scalopus aquaticus | reverse complement strand
AGGGTTTTGATTACTGCTTCGATTTCGTGGGTTGAGATTGGTCTGTTTAGGTGTTCTATATCTTCTTTACCTATTTTTGGGTGGCTGTGTAGATTCAGGAATTTATCCATATCCTCTAAGTTGTTGAACTTGTTTGCATATAGGTGTTTATAATAGTCTCTGATTATTCTTTTGATTTCTGCTGTGTCTGTTGTAATTTTGCCTCTTTCATTTCTTATCCTGTTTATTTGTGTATTCTCCCGTTTTTTCTTTGTGAGCCTTGCTAGAGGTCTGTCTATTTTGTTTATTTTTTCGAAGAACCAGCTTTTGGTTTCGTTGATCTTCTGTATTGTTTTTTTGATTTCCAATTCATTTATTTCTTGTAAAGCAGTCTTATTTCTGACTTATTTCTGTTAATGCTATGAAATGTATGTCCAATTGCAATAAAACTTGCAACTTGAGATGGGACTTTCACTTCTCTTTGTTTCTGTCATCCTCATTCTGCTTCTGATATAGCCACAAAATTTCCCTCCCAGTGTCTTCATCTCTTCACCCTTTTCTCAACCCTCCTCTAATAAAAATGGTATGTTACATAAGACTGATTGGTCATTTCAGATTTATAAAAGATTCTATGGAATGATATATCTGATTCTGTTTGAATATGTTGTTGATAGTCCCTAATTCACTTTCACTCTGGTGTTTCTTCCTCTTCTCCCTCAACTGATCCATTTTTGTGCTAGAGTATTATAAATGGTATTATATAGAACAGAGGTATCAGATAAAAATGGAATCATCACATATTAACTATATGACATACTTTTCTGATTAAAAAAGGGTATATTATAGAAAGAAGAAGCCACATGTTTAAGGAGTGCTTTGAGAATGGGATGGTTTTTGTCATGTTGGAAGGAATGATATAAAGTGAATGTTTTAAATTTTGAGTTACACAGATAAAAATCACTGTTTTAAGAGAATTTTTAAATATTCAGTTTGTTTGAAGCAACATCTATATTTATATTTAAGGAATATTCAGCGTACAGGAGAACCATGTCAACTTTTCAGTGCTTTAATACTAACCCAGCTTTGGGTTACTGAAATCACTTTGATAGTGAGCCAATCTGGCCACCAAATTTGGACAACAATTTCAGATGCTGAGTGTCTCAATAATAGTTGTGGACATGTACCCTATGTTTGGTTATGTTTCTAAACTTGGATAGAGAGCTAATTTTGTGGGGTGAATTTTCAGTGTCAAAAATTTTTGTCATTTTAGAATATAAAAAAAGAATGACTTTTTTTCTTTTAAGAAAAAGTTAAGACAAAAGCTTTTGAGCTTGGATCCTATCTTTTTCACCCATCAGAAAGCTTTCTAGGCTAAAAAGAAATCTCTGAAAGCATGGTTTTTATTTATTTATTTATTTTTACATTTTCCTCAAAGTGTGGTTTTTATAATGGACATGCTGACAACATACACTTAGCATTATTGGTCCAAATGGCAATGGAATAACTTGTAGGCCTTGTACTTTGCAGTTGTAGTGTTTTTACTGGTATTTGTATGCACTTTTTATGAATTAGTTCCTCTTGTTGTTTTTCATTTCAATTTAATGTAAGACTAATAAATCTTATTGTTAAATAACATAAAGATTGCATCATAGCTTTCAGTGTTAAAATGCACTCCTTTTTGGGGAATGCCAGATAAATGTGTTTACTCTGTAGAGAGATTTAAATTTGATTTTTTGTTTTCTTCATGGTAATTATGTTTGCACTTTGCTGATCACTAGTTGTACTTTATTACAATGGAAGGTGACAATTTGATTGTCTTCAATTGGAGAAACAAGTAATTTTATATTCACTAAGCTGTCAGGTAACACTAACTCACAGTACTAAGAGCTCCTGGCAATGCGGCTTGGCACCTATATTTAACTGCTTTGATGCTTGTGTAACCTCTGCTGAATCAGAAATACTTTGCCTGCTGGAAATGGTTTTCAGGGTTGTACAATGAGGTTTTCATTAAGTAGACAAACTGAAAATGAACTGCAAAGCCATGGATGTTTCTCTCCTCCCCTTTCTCTCTTGCCCCTCCTCTTTCCCCTCTTTTCTCCTTCCTCTCTCCTCCCCCTTCCTCCTCTCATTTGATAAGAATCTGAAATTTATATCTACTTCATTACATAAAAGAGAGGAATTGCTGGGTTGCTTTATTTAGCTAAAGCAGAACTTCAGAGGTTAGTTTCTTATATAGTTTTATTTATTGTCACCATGTGTGAGTCTTCATTTTTTAAAATAACGTACATAATATCATTTTTCATTTTCCTTTTTTTTTCTGGCTATACTAAACAGTGAAAATAGAAGTAGGAATGGAAAAATATACAGTGACAATTTTCTATCATTTTTATAGAAGTTACTGTTCTGGCTTATGATTTTTACCAATACTTGGATAGGATATTCTGTAATTGGTTTTCTATATTAGTGAACTGGTTTCATGCTGACAGAGACATATTTGGTATTCACTCTAAAAATTTTGATTTTCATTTTATGTGAAGAGAAGATTCAAAGTGAACATATATAAATAAATTTATTCCATTATTTTGGACAGTTTTTTTTCTTTCAAGTCATATAGAGGTCTTTCCAGTTAAACTACAAAGTCATTGGACTTGATTAAAATCCTTTTAGTGTATATTTATAGTAGACATTGTTTGGTTTTTTTCTTATTGTTAAGGTTTTATTTTTATGTCCCTTATTTTGAAAGCAAAGATTCCAATGAGTTACTAATAGATGAAGTGTTTGAAAAATTCACTCTTACTTCTACCAAACAAAAAGTATAGACGGAAGTTACACTAAGTCAAATTGTTTTGATTCTAGGAAGAAACTGGGTACTCAGAGAGAGACACATATAATAGTTACAGGTTTTCCATAGGCAGTCAGGCAGACAAGCCAGTAGTTGGGTTGGTTGCCTGCCTCTTCCAGCAGATACTAACCAATTAGACAGAGGTTGTTACGTGATGTAACATTATCAGGAGAAACAATTCATGAGTCAAAGCATTCCAAGACATATGAGCTCTAGTCCAAAGAACAGTCTTAAGCTATATAAAGTGACAGCAATATTTTCGGCTAAATATAAACTCTAGAAACACAAACTTTGATGACTTGAGGAGAATCTGTTCCAGGCAGTCTCTGTTTTGTAAGAACTTTAGAAGGCCTTTGGAAACAATATTTTGTGCTTTGGTATGAAAAAATGGAAGCTTTTGTTAAGTCAAAATTCATCAATTTTAATCCTTTTGTAGACATATTTCAAGGATTCAAGCTTATTCATTTGATTTTCTCTGTTGGTTTGATTGCTAACTCAAATCAGTAAATTTTCTTCTAACATATATTTTCAGTATAACTTACCATATCTGTTCTGAAAGAATCTTTACAGACTTAAACGATAGGGCTATAATTCTTCAAGATAGCTCTAAAAACAGTTAACTTACTTTTCACTGAATTTGCTAAGTTACTTATTAAATAGATGGAAGAAAAACCTGGAAGAAGCGTAGGGAAACTTGGGGGTGTAGTGGGGAGGAGGAGGTAGTGTTGGATAAAACAATGCAACGAATCAATAACAACCCTCAGGCTTTACCCAAATAAAGGAGGGAAAGTTTTAAAAGGGTGTCTTCATATTAATTTCTGGAATTAGGACCCATTCCCATGCCCTCCCCCGCCCTTCCACCTTGCTCACATTCTGCTCCAATCTTTAAACGCGGGAATTAGAGTTACAGGAAGAGGTTTTTAAATCACTCTTTGCCTTAGGCTGGGTAAACTGGCATCCTTTAGGGGTTCCTGGGTATTGTGCATTTTGGCAGCTAAACGTATCTGTTACTCATGCTACTTAAAATGTGAGGCACTGTGTTATATTTTTGGAAAATTAGTTGTTTATTTCTCAGTATCAGATCAATTGCAGCAGTAAATTAACAGTGAATTATCTGACTGAAATAAATCTACCTTGGTAGCCTGGGGCGGAGTTACAAAAATAAATGTGAATGTTGGCCTGGATTCTTTAATTTTTTCTTTAAGTAAACCAACTATCAAAATGTTGCTTTATGTTAAAACAGGGCTTCTTTTGAATAAATGTAAAACACCTAAAAAGTGAGTGCCACTTGATAATAATCTTGTACGTAATAAAAACATTTAAAAAAAATCAGGTTAAAAATGTTGTTTTAGTAAATTCAGTGACCCTTTGGATAGTTGTGTAAATCCCAAGTAATAATTTTGAGCTGAATTTTTTCCAAGAAATAGTGAAAAAAGTAATTTCTAGTTGCTATGCCTTAGAGACTTGGAGAAAGTTTTTTTTTTAAAGAGTCCTAACTTTTAAATATATACAGAAATGTTTTGAAAATAACAGCAACAGAGGAGAAATGTTTAAAGTTCTAGAAAATATCATTTTTGAAACAGCGGACCTAATATGTAGATGTGCCATAGCCTCACCATTTTATAAAGTTTGACCAACTCATTTTGATTTTTTTTTAAAGAACATAAGTAAATTTTACTATATGATGAGGTTTGTAATGGCTAAACATGCAGATTTTATTCTGGGGTTTATATTTGGAGTAAAAGAACTATCTTTCTAGAGTCATTATCTCCTACAATCTCCTTCTCCAAAGTCCTAAACCCTCAAATTCTTCCCAATGACCTGACATCCTGGGACCTCCCTTGATCTGCTGGGCAGAGACATTTCAAATCCAGGGAATACATGATGGGAATTTAGTTTTATGTATCCCAAGGATGTGTAATTCTCTTTGGAGGTTTTACTTGATAATAACTGTGCCCCAGAAAACCATCTTGTTTAACCAATGTGATAAGTTGACAATGTAGTTTTTCTCTCTGATTATAATGTACTCTGTGTAGTCAATACACTGGTACCATGTGAGTGTAATTTCCTCTTTTATTTTATCTCCAATGCACTGTATTATAAATAAACAGTTAAAAAAAAACACCAAACAAATCTGTTGCATCTCCTTTTAAGATTGTACCACTGTAGACACTTGTTCTAGTAAAGTAGAATTGGGCGCATTTGATTGCATTTAAATTTTTCATGCTTCAGCAGTTTGGCTGGGAGCACAGTAAAGAAAAATCCCATGAGCGAGGATAGTTTAGAATAATAGAACTTGATTTTGTGTATTATAGCGGCAACATTTGCGCTGCTTTAGTTAGGGTTGTGTCAGCATTTCCATTATAAACCCCTGTTTTCAGGGGGTATAACTAGGGAGATTTTTTTTAATACAAATTAAAAAAACAATTCATTTGAATGATTTTAAGTTATAATAGTGCAAAAATAAAACAAAGTAAAGTCACATAGAAATTGACCATTTTCACAAGGATTTTGATTCTTTTGCTTATTAGTTCTATATGGGAGCAGTTAGCATAAGATACTGCTCTTACACACTGGGGGGTGAAAACTTTAATAATAGAAAATTTCTGATATGACCATTAAAACAATATTAAGCACTTGATATATTAAAGTAAGTGCTGATTTATGAATTTTTAAAGGAGACTAGCCATGGTGTAGTGGTTATAGTACAGGCATTACCAAAAGTCAAGGATCTTGCAGCTTCTCGAACAGCAGAGTTAGTCTAGTAAAATATTTTAAAAGGGAATGCTAAAGAAAAGAAATAAATGAGGATGTAATCAGTAAATTGAAGGATTCTTTAATGACATAATTGTACAAAAAATCAGTGAAATCCAATAATTAGTAAATCTAAGATTTATTAAATAAACTGTGCATTAAAAAATTGTGCATACTTTCCTTTCAAAAATACAACAAAACCACCACTCAAAACAAAACTACTAACAAAACCAATGATAAAAAACAAACCTGAATCATATGGAACCATTTTATCCAAAGGAAATGTCTATAGGAAAGGAATACATAGCTCAAAGAACAAAAATCATCGTTTTCTCTGAGAACAAAGATTTTGGAAACTATAGTACAGTAATCACAAGAACTTGAATAAAATGTGGTGTGGAAAAGTGTTCTTCTTGGAACAAAAAATGTTAATTCCTTTGCTAGAGGGATTTCAAAGTTGAGGTATGACTTCCTTGGTTAACCATTATTGTTCTACTATCCTCTTCTCCTTGTTTCCTAATGATGGTGTGAACTGAGGATGAACAGTCTGATTTCATTATCCTTTTTCTTTTGGCAGCCTGTATTTTGTTTGCAACCCTGATACACATTTGTATTTGTAGGTGCAAAATAAAAGACAAATTGTGTGATGTTATAAATAGGTAGCTTTCTTGACTGGTCACTGGAGGAATCACTAGAAGACTGTTGATGAAGTAGAGGTGAAGCCTTTCCTCACTAATTGTATTCAGCGTGTAATTTCTAAACTTCCCTCTGAATTTTGATTTTCAATTAACTCTCCCCATTTGAAGATAATTTTCTATTTAATGTAATTGCAGGAAATAATTTATTGGCTGATTAAGACTGAGGGCCCAGCCTTCCTTAAGAAAACACTCTAACAAACCAGCCTTTAAACTCGACTCATAGCTTTGGACAGATTTGGTCTATTTTTACAGCTGCATGGTTATATTTAATTAGGATTGTGCACTATTGTTCATTGGTGCAGTTTATAGTTGAAATTATTCTTAAGAGACTTTTCATATTGGGTTTTATGTCATGATTAATTTATACTAAAGCAACAATCACAGATACTGCTATTAGAAGGAGCCAATTCACTTTATAGTAAGAGAATATTTGTTGGGAGACTCAAGTCACTCAGTTTTGGATTATGACTTTCAATTGTATTTAGCTGTTTTAAAAAGCAGCAGTAAATTTGTTCTATTGTTTTTATTGTGAATGATTACATTATTGGTACTGTCATCTGAACTATGAAAACACTCTTTTTTAATGGCAAGCTCTTGATGAACTTGTACAAGTTATAATTTGTCTGTTTTTACTATTGCATTTATGAGGTCAATGAAGTTAGATATAGAAATACCTGTATACAAAGAAATGTCCTTTGTTATCTTTTTACACAAATACACACACACACACACACACGTCCATATGTTAGCCCTAAGAAATTGGTCAAGTATATATAATAGTTCTCTGATTCTTTGATATATCACTTTCAAACATTTCATTTCTTTCTCTTGAGAGAAAATAGACATTCTCCTGTACTTCCTTCCCCCCATTTTATTTTCTAGCATCAAGTCTAAGAGATGAAATTTTTATTGTTTGTACAATGATTATTATAAGTAGGTATCAGCATTTAAACATGTTTCAAAGCACTTCAAAATCCTGTAATACTTTTATTTAGAACTGTGCATAATTAGATTAGCTGATCTTATATTAATTTTTTTTCACTGTAGGATACTAAATCTGAGCCCCCTCATTAATTGTGAGAAATTTAGCATTAGCTGTTAAATCCTATGTGAAACATGGGCTGCTACATAAAAACTACTGTTTAAATTGGAATTAACTTAATTATTTTTCTTTGCACTTGATATTTCCTTCACTGCAATATTCATGAAAGCATGTGACAGATTTGTAAATTTAACTGTTAATCTCAGATTTCTAGACCCTTTAATCAGTATTTATTTGTCTGTAGAAACAGTACTAGCAAGTTAATGATTTGCTAATTTGAAAAATGCTCATGTGGTTTCCTATGTTAACTGATTTGTGCATTTTTTAAAAAATGGTATGAAATCAATTAATGTTAAAGAGCAATTAAGGTGGAGATTTTATTCCTTTCGTTACACAGCAATTTTAGAGCTAAAGATGCAATAAACCAAAAACAATGTAAAATTTTAGAAAATATACTCAATTGCCTCTGCTGTTAGGGTACAAACTTTTGATGGTTTTATTTCTAAACATTTTACTAAAAAATCATCTTGATAAAGCAACATTCTAAAAGCTTTGAAATTCCATTTAATTATCACAATTCTCTGATTATATATAAAAACACAGAGTGAAGACCTTGCCATACTAAATGTGGTTGATGTTTACTTGTGAATACGTAGATGAATGTTCAATAATTGTTTCTGGAAGTTTTAAAGTGTTATACATAGTTGACATTTTAACATTTTCATTATAAATGCCTTGAATCTTGTGTGTATGTTCTACTATAAAATAGAGGCATAGTTATTTCATATACCCAATTCAAATGTTACAAAATTGTCTTAATAGTAATCTAATACGATTAGTTGCTCAATCAGTCTGCCACTTGAAAGTTAAGTTATAGTAGTTGAAGCAACTTTTAGATTATGAATCTGTCGTACTCCCTACTGTGTTAAGGAAGCAATTAATTGAAGCAACTTTAAGGTCTTTAAAAAAGGATCAGATTGGAACTATAGACTGTTAAGCCCAGAGCTCATAATACAAGACATAACTAAGAATTCAGGAAGAGATTTGTTTAGGGTTTTTATCATAGGTTATTTACTCTCCTGATTATATTTTCTCATATATACTTCTTTTGTTTCCATGTAAAGCCATAAGAGAAATTTATGCTTTCAAATTATACTCCAAACTGACTCATTTGTCAGTTAATTTATTCTTTTCCCCACTCCTAACCACCAAGAAATTTATAATCTGGTTGGGATTAGAAGGAAAAAATATAGCATACATATGCTATACATTATGAGAACTTGTTCCATGAAAATTTCACCTGTGGATTGGTAAGAGAAAGTATGCAGGGTTATCTGGGAAGAGGTTTTCTGAGTAAAAAGCAAAGAAGGAAAGTGAGAGAAGTGAAACATATGAGCTAAGAGTTCTTTTCAGTGGTTTAGAATAATCATAAACGTTTTTAAAGTTAGAGACTTTTCCTTTTTTCCCCTCTATTAGTCAAATATATGGGATGTTTATTTTAGTGGTGAACTTAATGTAGACTATATAGGCATTGATTTATAAGTGCATACCTGAAACTTATATAATGTCATAATATTACTTCAGCGAAAGTAATTATAAAAATGTAAAGGATGGTTTATTCTTTTCTCACGGATAGTCCTTTTAATCCATGTTTTTTTCCTTCTTCTGCAGAAGAATGTCTTCCAAGCAAGCCACCTCTCCATTTGCTTGTGCAGCTGATGGAGAGGAAGCGATGACCCAAGATTTGACCTCAAGGGAAAAGGAAGAGGGCAGTGATCAACATGTGGCCTCACATCTGCCTCTGCACCCCATAATGCACAACAAACCTCACCCTGAGGAGCTA
Organism: Scalopus aquaticus; assembly: GCA_004024925.1. NCBI lineage: Eukaryota > Metazoa > Chordata > Mammalia > Eulipotyphla > Talpidae > Scalopus > Scalopus aquaticus. Next base: position 216,606 of record PVIJ01001055.1, on the reverse strand, counting down.
CCAACACTTGTCAGTACCATTCAGCAAGATGCTGACTGGGACAGCGTTCTGTCGTCTCAACAAAGAATGGTGAGCTTTTAAAATCTGGCCACACTGTCAGTCACTAAGTGTGTTTGTTACTATGGCCTTATTATAAATAATAGATATTTTAGAGAAAATTCAAAATAAATAGCATTAGAAGTTATTTGTGATTATATCATAAAACAACCATATTATTAGTATTCTAGAAACTGAGAAAAAATGGAAAGTGTCCATTATTAGGTCAACTTGGCGAAATGTATTTAATTTAAATTTTGGCAAGATTTGGTTATCTTACTCTGAATCTCTGAACTTCAAGTCGTGAACTTGGTAATACTACAAGATAGGTATTATCAATTAAAATGTGGCTGCATATTAATATTGAAACATTATGTTAAGTAAATATGTCTGTGTGAATGAGGTCCTGTGATGAATACATCTTCGGTGAGGAAATGCAGATATTTGTCATTTTTTATGGTCATTTGATTTATAATAGAGCTTTTCTCACTCATGGGTCTATATATTAATTCCAAGAGGACATGCAAAGCTCTTGAGTATCATTCAATCGTCCTACAGGAGTTTTCCCTAACAATAGAAACAAAATCAAATGCAGTAGCATATTAACCAGCTTTCCCATTTTAAATTCCATCTCTAGCCATCAAAACAGAAACCAAAGTAGATGACAGTCAAATTTAAAGTAAAAAGATTAATTTTTTTAACATCTGGGATGTACCAGATGTGTTCTATTAGATTAGGAATTTTAAACCCTATTTTACATTTCTTAACTTTTCATTAAGTTAATGAAAAATACTTTAAGGGGACAATGAGGGAAAGTTTTATTCCTTAAAAATAAGGTGATATATAAAAATGCTTTTACTGCTAATACCACATATTGAAATCTTTTTCTATGTTTAATGTCTCATAACCAATTCAATGACCATATTCCTTAATTTGTGAAGGGAGACAGTTTTCTTTTTCAGATGATTTTTCAGATACAACCAGTGCTCTGGAGCAAGAAGTGAGAAAACAGGGGATTAGAATGAAAATAAGACTTTTTTAAGATTAATTAGGCTCAAATGGAATCATCATTATTCAATTAGATAGAGTCACTATAAAATTTACTTTCCTTGCAGTAGGCAGAAAGAGAAGCTAATATAATAAAACAAGACTAAAACCCCATTTTTCTGATTGACCTTAAGCAGTTCATTTTATATCTCCAAGGCAGCATAGTTGAAATAGATATCCAGTTACTGCCACTGACTTTTTGATGAGATAATGGAGTTATGTTTTATTTTTATTTCGACAAATATTTATGGAGCACAGCACCTTCATTGGCACCAACATTCTATTAAGTGCTGGCTGTATAGTGTTGAAGAAAAATACATGATCATACCTTCAGAGAGCTTCTATCTATCTAGGAAAAGGAACAGAAGTTAAGTAACTATAGCACATGCACATACAATACACATGCATATATAGGTTCAAGATATGACCAAAACTATGGCATGTGTTATGAAGAAAAAAACCAGAATGCTGTGAGAGCACAATGATGTAAATTTAATTTAGAATAGATGAATAGGAATGCCTTTTCTGGGCTAAAGATGATAGCCAAGCAAGGAGTAGAAGAAAGAGTAAGAATACAAAAGGAAGAGAAAGTATGAAATATTTGAGGTAAGAAACATATAGGTGAGTATCAGGAAATGAAATAGACTTTATGGCTAGAATACAATGAATGAGGATGCAATATATCATCAGCTACAGTTGGAGAGACTGGTAAGGGTCCTATACAACAAGACCTTTGAGATAACATTATAGAACTGAGATTTGATTCCAAGTTCAATGGAAAGTTGTTGAAGGGTATAAGAACATTTCAAGCAGGTAATTCTGGTTATAATATAGTGAATAAATGGGGAGGGAGACAGAATGGAAGGAGGAAGACTTTTTGGGAGGCTATTTCAGAATTCCAGTAAGAGATGATAGTGACTTCAATTAGTAGGAAGGTAGAGGAAATAGAGAAGGGATGTGTTCACGATATATTTATGACAAATATGTGTGTACAAATAAAAGTAGCTATACTGGAAAATATATGTTGAGTCAGAAAGAATATTGTTAAAATCAAACTTCTTTGGAAAACAATTTACTTATTTTTTTTAGTAAAATTTTGTATCCTGGCTTGTACCAAGTTGCTTCGGTAGTTATTCTCAAAGTTTAATCATTTAAAAATTCCTCAGAAAATAGATATTGATAATTTACTTACCAGCTTCATATTAAGTGGGATTAATGGTAGTATAAAATAGTATAGTATAAATATGTTATATATTACTATAAAAGAAATCATATTTGCTGGAAATGTTTTCAAACTTTCACTCTCTTTTGATATCAAGCATTGCTTTCCTCTGGAGCCTTTGTGTATTCTGAATGTCTGGAAGCCAAAATATTTTGTTTTAACTCCCACTCTATAGTATTTCCCAGCTGTGTACTTACATGGTATAATAAAAGGATTTAACAAATGGGAAATAGCAGCTGCATTTGGAAATTCCCTTTGTGCTTCCTTTTCATTTGATAAATTCAATAATGTATAACAACTGTAACATCAGACCTGTAATGACTTATACAGAAGTATCATATCACCAACCAGTTTTTCTTTACAGGAAAGAAAAACAATAGAAGGATTTTAGGTTTATGGGTAGTTCTGCAAACCTTCATGTAGTGGGTGTGTGTGTGTGTGTGTGTGTGTGTGTGTGTGTGTGTGTGTGTGTTTTGGGGTGGCATGGGGGTTGTGATTAAGGTAAAATTTAATGAACATTTTATCATTCTATTTTCAAATAAATATGAAATCCAAAAAGATTACTATGAAGTTAAATAATACTCATTTGCTACAATGGAAAATATATTTACTCACTGTAATTGAATGTCATTAGTAGTTGTAGAGAAAGAAAATTTGTAAGTCTGAAAAATAACAACAAAAATTTTATCAGCACCTATTCAGTTTCCACTGTCAATTTACTTTTTGTGATGGCCTTCACTCATGGACAGTTGGGAACAGGCACTGAAAGTTTCTTATCTACAGGCTTCAGGAGAGTTTTACTTTGAAATATCAAGACCACAGAGGAACTTTTCTGTATGAAGGGGTAAAGAGAAAGCAGAGAAGTTCTGCTAATCCCCATTTCCTGATTAGAAAAAAAATCTTTAAATGTTAAAATTCTGATTATTTATTTTAAAAAATTGTGAGACCACACAGTTACAAAACAGGAAAAACATATGGCATAAAAAAAGGAGAACAGAAATTTTAAAGACAGGTAAAGACCAACTTAAAAAAAATTAGACTGTAATTTTAATTACTTGTATTATGGACACCAAAATGTTGGATTTTAAATTTAGTGTGCTGTTTTACTTGGTAAGATCTATTCGAAAGTTGAAAAGTTAGTATAAATAGGAATCCACTGTCTGTGTTTGCTATGTACAGCTATTACATTTTCATTATGGCATCAAGTGTGCTGGCACTTTATTTTTGCAGAGGAATATTGATACCGGCCCCTGAAATGTTTTCTTTTTTATTGTTGTTGTTCTCTTTGTGTTTTTGTTCATTGGATAGGAATAAATTTGCATAACTTTTTTCATGGGAAAGATGTATAGCGTATTATTCTGTTTAATGTTAACAGTTATAGAGGAAAATTTTAATGTTTAATGGCTAGCAAATGATAGTACATGTCATTATTATCTGTTAAAGTTTAAGGGAATCTAGAGTATCTACTGAGTTCCAGGTACAGGGATGTTTCTTTGTGAATAAGAAGAGATAATGTCTTTTAAAACTTAGATTCTTATAGTGTAACAGACTACAAAGAAATTTCAGAGTGAGACAATTTGAAATAATAAGTGCAATGAAGAAAATTAAAATAGAAAATGTGATAGAGAAGGACCGCTTTAAACAGTCTAGGAAAAGTTTTTCGTGTTTGAAAAGGTGACATATGAACTGAGACTTAAATAACAACAAAGAGCCAACTATGCAAAAATTGAGCATATAATTGCAAAAGTTTTTTGATTAGTGTGTTTGACCAAGCAAAACCAATATAATTGCTGGAGTGGAATAGGAGGGGGAGAGGTTGGTGTGAAATGAAATCAAGGAGACAGACAGATGACAGGTAGATGGGCTATCATCGGCTTCAGGGAGGTGTTTTGGACTTTATTTCAAGTAAAGAAAGAAGCCACTGAAAGACTTTAAGAGAGCAATATGATTTATGTTTTAAAAAGATTATTTAAGCTGCTATATAGAGAATGGATTATGGGAGACAAACCATAAATAAGGATGCCTGTTAGGAAAATTGTATCAGTAGTGCAGGTGAGAATTTGATGATAAGTAGAAGGGAAAATAGTTAGGGAGGTTAGTCACTGAGGTGTTCCCAAGATCTGAAGAAGACAAGATCCATACAGAAGGTGAGGGCAATATTTTAAGCAAATACATGGAGAGAAATTAAGTCAAGAATGAACAGGAAATGCAGTTGCTAAGACCAGGGAGGGAAGCTGGGATAGACTTGCTCCTAGCTGGAGAATGGTCCTAGACAAGAGAGCTTTTTGCCTAACGAGGAACTATTTGCAGGTGACTTCTAGGTGGCCATGGGGATGTGGGGAAGATAAGAACAGTATCTCTTATGACATCCAAAATATGATAACAAGATTGTAAGTGGGACCTTGTGCACATATGTGTACATACATACTTACATTTGATATATATTTTAGAACAAAATTACATCTGACTTTTAACTTGTAGTCTAATTTTATGGAAATAACTGTACTAGATCCTCAACCTCAAAATGTCAGAATTCAAGACCTACTTAAATTACCTAGAGTAAGTTTGATCTTTTAGAAAAGTTTAAGGGTAATTTTTCCACTATAATAAAAGATGCCAATATCATCCTTAGTTATAATTAAAAAAATAATAATAAGCATGTGGAGCTATTTAATAAAGTTATCTGCAGCAACACTGTTGCTTGCAAATAATTTCACCCCTCTGCCTTTCTTGCTTTCAGTACAGTGAAGTTGCTAATCAACTCTGGAGTGTTTTATATAGTTCACTTGGAGTTATAAAATTATGGTGTGGACTTTGTGCCATTTCTGAGAATGAAACCTTTGTCACTACATGATAACAGAGTTCTGGAATTTTGAGTGGGGATTTAATTTGTCTTAGCCATGTTTTATGTTGTGACTGACTTTTAGAAAACTTCTGATTTTGTTCCCCTTTAAAAACATGAACTACTGCCAGTTTTAGTAAAATTTAGTCATTCAAAATAGTAGGCAGCGCCCAAATTTAATTTATTTCATTTTTATTGAGCCTCTATTTTTGAAAGTATAGCAAAACTCATTAGTTCAATTGGTCCTAGCTACAGTAGTTTGTAGTCTTAATAACTAAGGCAAGGTTTATGTACATCTTTTGGGTACCTGCTTGGTCTATGAACCACTAGAAAAAAAGACCCAGAAGCTAGCAAGATTGAAACTTCCTGAGAAATTTAGTTATAGCTCCTTTAATTTTAAGATTTTAGAAATATATTCAGTTTAAGTAAAGTTCAAGCCTAGGCTTCTAGTAACAAGTGAAAATGTCTATGCTTGCCTCTGAGACATGAAACAAAATTGGGAGAAATCTGAGGGAGATTTCCCATTTTCTATAAATTTGAAACTATACTAGCATATAATGCTATCTCTTTTTAAAATCTATCTCAGAGATATGACAGAAATTTACTGACAATGTGAAGAAAAAAATTAAAAACCATATCTTATTGCGTGGAATCTGGTAAAACTGTTGTGTGGGTAGGGAAATAGAAAATGATGTTACCTAGCACTTAACACAGTTGCTCACCTTTATATTTTCACACCCTGATTATGTGAACTGCTTCATTCCTGTAATTAAATAATGTATATTAAAAAAACAAACTTTCCTAATCTGGGTTGTTTAAATGAAACAAAATGAGTACTGGCTTGTTTCTTGGAAATATGTTGATGTTTATGGAAAATAGGATTATTTTATCATTATTCTTAATGACGTAATATACCTTTCTAAAGTCTGAAGTTTTCTAAAGGTACTTTGGGGAAAAGTTCTCATACTTACCTAGCATTATCAAAATCTCTATCAAAAGTAGACATATTAACATGCTCTGCAATAGTTGGCTTTCTCCCCCTTGGGCAAGAAGGAATCAGGTATGCATGCTGATTAACACACTCCAGTCATTAACATGTGATTATGTGGGCTGCATATTGAGTACTTGCCAAAATATAAAAATCCAGTACTTTAATACATCTGTGCAAAGACTTCTTGCAATTCTTTTGTATTTTGACAGTTCAAGGAAAATCAGATACCAGTATCTGTTTTTTTTTAATTGTAATAAAATTGTGTATACAGAATGTTTTCATGGAAACAGGATATGCCATGTTTATTTTTATTTTAATCTTTCAGGCAGTATAAGATTCAGTGACTGGGGTTTGCAGAGTACCGACTGTAACATGAATCTCTTAACAGATTCCCTCACTGACATTTACTTACAACTTACAACATTCCTCCAAGTCCATAAGGATTATCTTTTCTGGAATTTAGTCAGTATTCCCTTAAAGTTGCTTCATTTTTATGTGATAATTTTATGTGTCATAAATATTTTGTTTTTAGTTCTTTCACCAAATGTTACACGGCGTAGTGATGTCGTTTGACTTTCTCCTGTCTATGATCAACATGCAAAGATTCTTTTATAACTAAAGTATGGCTTAAGTTCTACAGTATTTACAGACACTTAGGAAAAATCACTTTCTGATAATTACTTAATGCAAGATGTTTACTCATAGAAAATCTGATATGATATAGTTTCATAGAACAGTTTTATTGAGCAAAACTATTCTGCACAGCTTTTATTTTCTTGATAGATTCAAGTGGCATTTGGACTTTATAGAAGACTTAAAATATAGGTTTGTCAAAATTGATCAGTGGAAATTGATTTCAGCTCGCTAGTAATTTTCTAATTAAATCAGGACTCCACAAGCACACTTCACTCTATAGGTGGTTCTGATTAATGTACATTTTCTAGCATAGGATTCCTTCTTGTCTAGTGATGTTCTGGGTGCATCACTATAATGAAATATGATAACTGGAATAATGAAATTTGCGCATTTCTTCAATGCTTTAAGCAACATGCTATAGAATGCAATGTGTACATTACATGGCATGTAGTTATTTACTTGACTACTGTGAACTTCTCTTGATTAGAACGAGAATATGAATCTTAAAGTCTTTCTAGATCAGCTTGAATAAGAGGGTGATGTTTGTGATAGGCAGAAAAATTACTTTGGGAAGAGGAAGCTAGGATTGTATTTGCACTCCACCAGATCTACTTTCTTTCTTTAATTTGGAGAGGGTTGCTTTACATAAAGGCAACTTTAAGATAATGAATCCTGCTCCCATCGTTCATTCAGAGATTGAAAGGGCTTTCTTTGATTATTCAGTCAAACCACCTGCATTAAGCAAGAAAGACCCTACTCTGTTCCTTCCAGGAACATATCTAATCTCTCTTGAACACATCTAATGAATGTGTCTTAATTATCTTGACATGCAAATTATTCCACTGTTTGATTGTCCTTTGCAATAAGAAGTTTTCCTTGATTTCCAAGAGAAATGTAACCTTTTTTGAGAAGAATAACTTCAGGTTATTATTCCTTTTGTTAATATAGCTTTCAGTGTGATGGCATATTAAATTTTTTATTACATAAACCTTTTAACTATTATTTTGGTATTACTACATTCCCCTGACCTCTAAGCATTATTTTTCTAGGTGATGCAAATTGAGTTCAATAATATATCTCTGCATAAACCTTGTTCTCAAATCTAAACTATAAATTACAAACCTTTGCTAATAAAATTTTACAATCAGGTTAAAATTAGAAATGATTATTTATGCATTTCATTTATCTTCTTTATATTTCATTAGCACCCTAGAAAAGGGAAACCTTATTTAATAAAGTGATTAGAAATTATTTTGTAAACTTTTGCTTTCATTATAATTTAACTCTGACTTGTTTTCATTGCCGGTGTACTTAGATTACCTAGGATACAATATTCTCAAGTTCATCAAACTTCTGGGAAGAAATGTGCCTTCATTCAAGAATAGAGAGATTATGGTGAGAGAGTAGAAGAGATTCATTGCCTAGAAACACACAGAATTAGAACTTTTATTTGAGAATTTATCTAGGAATTTTTTTTTTGTTAATTCCAGTGGAAAATAAGTAGTTTTTTAATGTAAACATTAGTTTAGCAGGATTCAATTAATGTATTCTAATATAAAAAAAAATTGGCATTTTTGCTCTTTAATTCAGTAAATATTTGTTCTTAAGTTGGATTGATTAATTTTGTACCAGCTTTATATGCTGCCTCCATCATTTTTTTTGTTCTTACACTGATACATTTTTTATGTGAAGTTGGTTATAGTTATTTTGCTTTTTGATGTTGTCAATAAGATTTGCATTCCCTCCTTTTGGCTACTGTTTTCTTCAATTTCTGAGGAATGTCACAGTAAGGAATGGAAGGAACCAAAATAAGTGGTTTTGAGATTGGAAATTAAGAATGAAAAATGAAAATTCACACTTGCCTATACCACATACCCAGAGAGAAATCATGAGCACTCTGATTATAACTGAGCCCTCAGTTGAAGGTTGTGTGCTGTTTTTAGATAGTACAATACACAACTTCTAGATGTTAGAGGTACTTCATGACAGAATTAGACTTCTGTTTTGTAGTGAATTTGGTGGCATTTGTTTCCCTTTTCCTGCAACTGTAAATATATAGAGATAATTATTTTATAGACAACATACCTCTGAAGTATAATTTTGAGTCTCATATGTTTTATTTACTCAGAGAGCTAGAGATGTTATTTTTTAAAATTCTGGATTAAAAAGAGATTCTTGGTAGCCATTCTCTGTTTATGAGAGATTAGGAGGAAATTTGAAGGTTTTTGTGGTGATATTCTCAAAATTGAGAACCTTGCTTGGCAGGATCCCAGGGAAGAGAGGTGATTGTTGAGCTCACAGGGTAACTATGAGGGTTCAGTGTCTATGACATATAGAGCAATCTGCTTCTAGTCACTCTTCTGTAAACAAACTAGGTGATGAGAGGATTTCCCTGTTAAAGCAGAATCTCTATTAAGGAACAAATGGATTTGGCAACCTTGATTGGATTCTGGTACTTTTTAATGTTATGATTTGTGAGATATGACGAGCATACTATGACTATTTCTTTTTTCTGTGACTCCAAGCTTTCATTTTTAAACAGACAACTAAGACATAAGTAATTATATTGATTTTTGTTTGTAGGAACTTGATTATTTACCTCTTTCCTAATGAATCTAAGTAAGCTACTTTTCTCTTTTTCTATTTTTATTGAAGCTACTCTGTTGCCTTGAATTATTGTAGATCATCCCCCCCCCCCCGCCAAACCCCCAACAACCCGTTTCTGTCTTGAATTAAGGATAAGTTTCCCAGAAACTGAACATTTGAACAGATTATTTGTTTACTTATACAAGCATTCCCTTTGCCTGCCAACTCTGATCAAGTGTCATACAATAGATTGCTGGTACCTTCACCTATTTTTCAATGCCATTTCATCATTTTTGGTAGAGGGAAGGCAGGTTTTTTTGTTTATTTGTTTACTTCACATCCTTTGTTTCACCTTCCTAATTATGATGTCTGGGGTTTGTGTACAACATGCTGTTTTTGAATTATACTTGTGCAAAAGGGTTCCTGGTGATCTGACTGATATCTTGGATCCTGTGATGTACAAATAATTTAAGCTTTCACCATAGCCTTCGGTTCATTTGAAGCATACCTTGCTTATTATATATATACACATTTATTTTTATAAGTGCATTAGTGTGTCTCAAATGGAAGGAAAAGAAAACACTTTTGTAAAGCAGAAGACCATGAGGATAATAGACTTGACACGAGAGTAAGTACTTACCTCTTCAGAAAAGCTCTATGGAATCATTGAGACTGCTTAGAAACTTGGTCTATCAGAACTTGTCCAATTATACTTCTTCAACTTCTGCATAATCACATCCCTTATTTCCAAATGCTTCATATAGTCAGAAAGAAAGCATGATTTTGATTCAGTGGAACTATTTTCCCTGGGGCTACTTAGAGAAAACATAATTTAGAGGAAAGGATGTGACCCCATAGATGGCCTATGTTCATCTCTACTGCTAATTTGCAGTGTGACCTTAGGGAAGTCATTTTATATCTCCTCATTTCAACATGTTCATCTCAAAAATGAAAGGTTTGAACTATAACCACAAAGTCTCATGCTACTTATAACTTTCTTGGTATGAAGGTTAAGATTATCTTAGCCAGTTCACCCTAATCTGGTAGTATTGTTTAGATTGAATATCATATGGTAATTTTAATATGAATGTGTAACTAGATCAAACTAACTGCTTGGAGTTGCAGGGATATGCATAAGCTGATAACTGTGCTTTATGGAATGTTGCTCTGTGTGTTGGGAAATTCTCTATTAGGTCTGCTGGCCTTAAAGCTTTTCTTGCTGTTCATTACCAAAAGTTATACCAAAAGTATTTTCATCTATGAGGCTGTCTGTCCTGCGGCCTTATATATTTAAAGTATATTCCTAAAGCAGTGATAGTATGCTTTAATTTTTTGTTGTTTAGATAATATTGAGTACAGTTAGCTTAGGCACTATTCTGGGGGAGAGAGAGAACACGGTTAGGGGAGAATGATCACAGTTACTGAATCATGTCTTATGAGGAAGAAATGAAGGAAGCAGATGTTTTGTGAAGGAAAAAAATAATAGAAGGATACTATACTGGTTGTGTGTATGTATTGAAAGTACAACTGTTCTGAATGTTTCTATGGGATCGAACTATAGATTTAAAGAGTAGGATTCATTATCCTCATATTCCTTTAAGTAAGAATGATTGGCAGCCCTCCAGAGGTGAAATGGACTGGTTTGGGAGGTGCTAAATCTATTAGTGGAGGTGTCTAAGAAGAGACCAAAAAGTTATGAAATCGGGGCGGACAGGGCACAAATGCCCCAGCTCTGCGGCAAGAGCCACCAAAAAGCCCCCAAAGGCCAAAAGGCCAAATACAACAAAGGACAGCGCCGGATGAGAGGACAGGGCACTGTCTGTGGGTCTCACCCGCGCGCACAATTGCAGGAGACTTCAGGCTGCAGGAACAGCAAACACGGAGTTTATTTTACAAACGGGGGAAACAGAGAGCTCACTGCATCCTCAAGGGGCGGCCCCCTCACCCTGAATGCATCGGGGATGGCAGCTCTCTGGGAGGTGCTGGGTTAGACCCACAAGCAGGTCTCTGAGACACCAGGCCCAGGGCCCCTGGGGCTCCTTTCAGGCTAGTCAGAGACAGGACTATAGGCCCAGAGGGTGGCTGCTGGACGCTTCTTTTCTTTTTTCTTCCTTGGAGGCCAGGAACGGACTTCTTTCTTCTCTCTTCGGAGTCTGGAACTGTCGTCTTTCTTCTCCTGGGGGCTGGTTGTGTCGTGTCTTCTCCTGTTCTTCTCTTCAGGGGCTTCTTTCCTGTCTCTGGGGCTGGCTCTCTTTTTCTTCTCTTCTCTTGCCCTCCCCCCTTTTCAGTTCAATCTCCCCCCCCCCCTTAGGTCCCTCCAATCCTGGCTTATATCCTCTCCCAGAGTACCATCCACAAGTCTGATTGGACCATGTTCAGTCCTGGAGCTGATTGGACCGACCCGTCAGCTCCTAGCACTGATTGGTCTGTTCAAAATGGCAGTTACTGGGCAGGAACAACTGCCATAACTGACTCTGGAGCAGTGGGATAAGAGGCCCCACCGCTCCTGCAGGCACCCACTGCTAAGGCAGCTTGGTTCCGGTAACAGTTACACTTGACAAAGTTATTGTAACAGCCACCCTCATTACTGCCACCACCACCATTATCACCACCACTACTTATTAAGCACTTACTATGAAGTAGGTACTATTCGAAGTGTTTTATTTTTACCAATTCATTTGATTTTCATAACAACCCTATCGGTTAGATTATGTACAGCTATTATTATTACTCTCACTTTATAAAGGATATATAAGGCACTGAGAGGGTAACTAACTTGCCTGGTGTTATGTGGGAGAGTGATGGAAAACTGGGATTTAACTAGTATATGTGGTCTAGAGAACCTGTACTTTGTTAACATATTATGCCATGTTTTCTTGCACAGTGGATTTAAGTATTAGGGGGGTTGAGTAATTGTATTTTTAAGGAGGACTTTTGAATCTTGAGATTTTGATCACTATATATGAGCCTCATAGAGCATAGATGATGCAAGGCCTTTCTATATGCTTGTCTTGACAAGTTTGGAGACTTTAATATTTTTCTATATTTACTCTGTTCTCTATATTTACCTCCATTTATTAAATATCATGGTGATGAGGCCACTTAATAGATTTTTGTCTTGTAATTTTTTCCCCTTGAATCAAAGTAAGAATAGCTTTTTCTTTCTAGACTTAATAATCATGACACCTTAGCAAGTATTGGTAAAAAAAAAATCTATTTTCTGATACATTGCAAATAAATTTATTGTTATTGAATAGTATAGTAATAGTGTAAAGTGGCATGATATTATTCCAACTTTTGGAATACTATGTAAATCTAATATCTCCAACCAAGTATCAATTTTAATAAAAGAGAAAAAGAATACACTTTGTTTCACTATTAGAGCAAATGATACTTTTGTCAGGAATAATCTGTTGGTAATTGGAACCAAACTCAGTATTTTCATTTATGTAAGCTTTAAACCTATGATTTTCCTTAAAATATGTCACTTTAGAGAGAAACATACATTTTCCTCTGAGAAAGAACCTATAAATGTTAGCAATTTAGTTTTCAGCATATTAAAAAGGTTATATTTCCTTTGTTAACAAGAAGTTATTGGAACCTAGATTAAGTAAAGCTTTTTCTGTCAGTCACCCAATACCACTAGTAGAGTACCTCTTCTACAGCACTGTCGGAAGGTAGTTTTTGGTTCATCAATAAAAAAGTTGTTTGAAGTGGGTGATCAGAAATAGCAGTACATAGACAGAATATGTATAATGTAACTTAATATATTAAATATATATGCGTATTTATGCACATATATTCACAATTGCTATTTATGTAATATAACTTCAGTATTAATTGAAACTTAAAATGTACACAAATGCAATGCTTACCAAAGAGGTGGAATCATCTATTTAGGCAGAGAAAATTGATCACTGACATTGTTGAGTTGCCAGTGCATGGTGATTTAAAATAAACAGAAACATCTTTTAATTGGTTTTATTACTGTTTTCAATTTCTCTATAGATGTTGCATCCCCTTAATTCCATTCAGACAAAGACTACCAAGAACATATACATAGTCAAACAAATTGGGTTTATTACTCATTGCACTAGAGAGAACACAGATCATAGAAAACCATGGAGCATCTCAGTAAGTGTTAGTAAGCACTTTAAAAAAAGATTTGGGCTTCTTTTGAGTGATTTTGGGTAGCGTCTAAGGAAACAGAGGCTTACTGTAGATTGAGGGCTCTCAGAAATCAGTAATAAATCAATGATGATGTAGCTCAAGAAATTTATAGGGAGAAAAGACTTGAGTGAGGATAAAACTGTAATTGGAAAGACAGTATAATTAAAATGAATAAAAAAACAAAGAAAAACAAAAATGACGGCATGCTATGCAATAAGAATGAGCACATTTAACTCGGCTTTGTGTATGGGTGGAACAGAAGGTAAGAGGATAATAGTCTTCCTCTGCAATTATGTAAGGTAACAGGCAGGGAAGCTGATTCATGCAGCTGCTTGGAGGGACGGACCATTTTTCAGTCATTTCTCCCAATTGAAATGACTTTCTTCTGCATGAAGTTTTAACTTCTACTACATAGGCATGGTTCTACTCCTGACCCACATGGTCTATTCCTCTCATAGTTCTGGACATCTTACCTGTCTGTTCTTCTCTGCTTATAGTATGGCTGACCATTTACATTCCTGGTTTATGTGCAGTTGGCAACCCAGCTAAACAGAGCAGTAGTATACTATAATTGAACAGAATGGAGATAACTCATAAGCAGTTATTTTAAGTGGGAACTGGTAGTGTCCCTTGAAAAAACTATTTACAAATACTAAGATTTCTGGAACTTTGTGAGGAGCCACATCTTGGTGAAATTAATTTGGGTTGACTGCATGAAGAAGGTGATTTTTGAGCATTGATACTGAAGAGGATAATATAGTTTATCATTAATTATTCCAATTAAGTGAACAAGTTAGGTAAAACTCCAACATTGGTGTTAGTAGTTCTCATGATTGTGTTTCAGAATTGAAAATTAAAACAAAGGACAATTGGACAAATGACATTTGAATTTAATAATAAAAGCAGTTATCATTTATTGAGTAGTTATGTGATAGGCATTATCCTAAATGCTTTATCCATTATTCAGTTTTATAGCAACTATTTGAGGATATAATTTTAACTCCATACTATAAAAAGGCAGAGTTTACCTCCCATCCCCTTGACTGTGGACAAGCCTTGGTGACTCACTATTGAACACAGTGCATGGATAGTTACATGGGGTGACTTCCTAGGCTAGGTTAGAAACAACAATACAACTTTCATCTGACTCTCTTTGGAGACATGCACCTTTAGAGGTCTGAATTGCCATTAAGAAGTCCAATTACTCTAAAGTCAACATGCTGGAGAGAAAAGAGCATGTGGAGAGATTGCATAGAGATAGAGGAAGATGTCCAAGGAAGCCCAGCTTCCAGTCCTGAGATCTTTAGGTGTTCATGTTTGAATAAAGAAGGTTTTAGTAGATGACTTCAGGTTTTTTTTAAAGATTATTTATTCATACAAGAGCTGGGGTGTGGGCCAGAGGTGGTGGGGAGGGGATGAGAAGATTCACCAGAGACAGAGTAGGGAGCAGAACAGGAGGACTGATTGAAATAAACTGCTGAGGGGAGTAACAGGTGAGACAGGAGAGGTGTGCTGTGCCAGTGGGTCAGCTCCCTGGCCGGGGATCGAACTGGTGCTTCAGTGGCTGCCAGTAGCTTCATAGTGCTGAGACTTAACCCCTTGTGCCACCAGCGAGGCCCAAGATGACTTCAGTTTTAACCACTCACTTAATGATAAACTCATGAGAGGCTTGAACCACTTGGCCATAATGCGCCTGAATTCCTGACCCACAGAAACCTTTAAAGAGAGTAATTATTCTTAAGCAATAAGTTTTAGGGTGTTTCTATTCAACAATATTTAACTAATACACAGTACTTCTTGGTAACTCTTGGATTAGCATTAATTACAAAGTGAAATTTCTGTCTCAAAGATAGGCAAATCTCTCTAGAAATTTAGGGAAACACAAAGACTTAGAAGGTAGATATGATTAGAATTATGGCATGTTTTACTGATGAAAAAGTGATTTTAGTTTAGTCCAATGGAATGGAAAAAGCATTGGACCTGGTGTCAGCAAACCTACATTTAGATTTTCGCCCTGCCAGTTCTGCCTGCGTGACATTGGGGAAGCTACGTAACCTTCGAGTGTTAACTTTTCTTCCTGTTGAAAATGAAGATGCAGACTTTATTGAATTGATATTAAATTCTTGGAAACATATTTTTAGAATAACATCTAGAGACTTGAGTGTTACAGGAGGATCTGGAGCCGTGTCCAGTAGAAATGGATGCATATACTAGAAAAGTTTTACTTAGAAAGTGACTTAATTTAATCCCTCTCTTTAGATATTTGAACAACTCTACATATACATGTAAGTATATATATATATATATATATATATATATATATATATATATATATATATATATATTTCTCCTTTTAGTACATCTTTACTTGTAATTTCTCCAACATTTTTTGTACTCATAATCTTGAAAAATTACCTCTTTTCTGATTTAAAGTACTATTTATGATAGATCATTTGTAAAATGGTCTTCAAAAATAGAATAAAAGCTATACACTGAAATTTTTACTAATTAACTTTTCACAAATAATACACTATGAACCTTTCTACATATCATTAAATTTCCTGAAAAAAAGAAATAAATTTCCTTCAAATTACACTGGTCAACATTGAGATTGTTACTGTCTTAAAAAGGCCCTAATCTGTAGTATCTTGGTGTGCTGAACATGAATATAGTGCTGAAAATTTTTTATTAGCTCTCATTTTGAAGATATTTCATTTAATTCATTTTATATGTTTCACCATGTGAATTTATCCAATAGGACTGCAGCAACATCCTAAATCAGCCTAGAATGATGTCATATTGCATTGCATTGCATAATACCATCATGCATACATCATCCAGAGTTGATTGCATCATTTTCTGATGCAATGCACTACTACTGCCAGGCAGCTGCTGAAGTAAGCTGACGTCAGCAGTGCACTATAGAAAGGCCTGTCAGAAAGGTTGAGCATTGAAAATGTTTCAGGCTTTGTGCAAGACAGTTTAAGCTACTGTTCCATAGAACTGTTATTATTTTATCCATTTAGGCACAATACAGAACAGTAATGCCTTGAAAGTGCATTAATAGCGTGGACAATTTCTGCTCTATGTGGGGAAGTGACATTTGCAAACCAGAAGAAAAGTATCACTTCTCAAGTGAAGAAGGCTTGTCATCTTGACTTCGGATGCAAGGTTGGTGACCAAGACAAGCCTTGAGCCCCATGTTTATGCTGTGGTACATGTACAACACAGCTTTCACAATGGTTAAATGGCAAAGGACCATCAATGCTGTTTGCAGTCCCAATCATGTGGAGAGAGCCAAGCAACCACATAAAAGACTGTTACTTCTGCTTGGTTCCTTCTCTTCCCGGCAGAATAACGAAGTCGAGAATAGTCTACCCAAAAGTTGCATCTGCATTGAGGCCAGTTCTGCATAGTGAGGAACTTCCTGTTCCAGAACCTCCAGCAGAATATTCTCTTGATTCATCTGATGAGGACAAGGGTGAGCTGACCTGTTCTTCTGTTCCATCAGCATGCAGTGATTCAGATTTTCACTGTGGTGCATCATCAACCCCATACAGACTAACACAGGAAGAACTAAATGACCTGGTTCGTTATTTGAACTTGTCCAAGAACAAGGCAGAATTGGATCAAGACTCCAACAGTGGAATCTTCTAGAAGATGTCACAATTACTTTATATTGAAAGCGCCACCAGGCAGTTGGAGCCTTTCTTCAGAAAGGAAAGTACTGTGGTATTCTGTTTTGATATTGAGGACCTCATGAATGCCTTAGAAATCACTCATGACCTATAAGAATGGAGACTATTTCTAGACTCTTCGAAACTGAGTCTTAAGGCTGTGCTTTTGCACAATGGAAACCGTCTTCCATCTATTCTATTCCTGAACAGCTGTATAAAAGACAAGCGAAGAAATCTAAGAAGTAGTCTACGACCTGATTTTTACAGGTATTAATCGTAGGCCTATTACTATTGGCATGCATTTCGTGATGTAAACATCAATTTATTGCAGATTACCAAAAAAAACTAGAGCCAAAATTAGAATTTGACTGTCATATTCGTGTTGAGCACATACAAATTGATAGGAAATGACTAATTTTATTTTAGTAACATGACTTTTGTAAAAATTTGTTGACCAGTGTTATTTTACCATGTGGATAAAACTGTAATTCCCTCAGTCCCTACAATTGAATATGCAAGTTCCCTGTAATTATTCATCACTTTAAACAACATTATATTCAACATACATGTTTGTTTTAATGACTATGTGGTATTGCATTGTGTAACTGTCATTTTTTATTGAATGAATCCCTTATTTTTTAATGTCTTAGTTCTCAATATTTTGCTTAAAAAAACAACCCTGTCACCATTGGAGTTTTTTTCCTTTAGTCTAAATTTCTGTTTATTTTTGACATATTTGGTAACTAGTTGTGTCAAGTTTATCATGTTGTACTTAACATTTTGTTTGATGCTCTGGAAGCAGGTAGAAACATGACACATAGCCCGAATCCTGCAAGAGTTAAAACTTAGTTGCATATATGACTAATGCATGAAACCTGCAATGGATAATTTATTCTAGCATATTACTAAATGTTATGTGGCCCTGATTAAATGCTTCGATCTGCAGTTTGGGGGTCACACATCCAATATAGTCAGGGAGGACTTCAAGGGTGAAATGCAGTTTGACCTGGGCTTTGAAGAGTAAGTGGATTTCATAGTAAATGAGTATGTAGAATGTTCTAGGGGAAAGGAACAAGATGCATAAGGCTAAAAAAAATGAGTATGTTTGATATTCACATACCATGAGGAGGCTATTTAAATTTAACGTTCTTTTAATGCCACTGCTGAGCAATAAGTTTTGAATGATAACTTCTGAAATATCTGAGCAGTATTTGTTTTAACATAGTTTTTCCAATTTTATTGAGATATAATTGTTTTTAATATTGAAACATTATTTTTTAATATTTGCATTTCTATTCCTTCAGACATAGAAACATCTTAATTAACTATGTTTAATAAGTGAGAATTACTTTTCTTTTCTATAAACTTAGCCTAATGAATATATTTTTTGTGCTACTATGGGCTTTTTCTGTCACTTACATATATTTTATGTAGTATTTGATTTTGAGTGAAATGTTCTTTGGGTAATGTGACTCAACATTGCTTTAGTTTTGTACTGGGGACAACAGGATATATTAAATAACACTTTGAAAAATTTCTTCACTGTTAGCTTTGGTGAAACCACTGAGATGAGGATTGAGAGAACAAATTTGTAGTAAATTTCTTTGAACTAACACACAGTGCTCCACATACTCTTGTACTTTGTGTTGTATGTGAATTTAGTCATTTATGATGGTTGTTTCACAAGAAGAATCAAAGCAATATCCTCTTCAGTGTTAGTTTTTAAAATTACACCTAGCTAAACTTCTTAAGTGTTTTAATAACTGTCTATAACATTAAGGCAAAACACCTCTATCTCATATCTTCTTAGGTATCAGTGTTTCTTAAAGTGGGTTGAGCATCAGAATTACAGGAACTGTGTTTCAGAATCACTTGAGATGTTCATGAAAATTCACATTCTAGGCCCCATCCTTATGGGATTTGGGAAAAAGTGGGGGATTCTACATTTTAACATATTTGCCTTAAAATTCTACATGTTAAAGTTTGAGAACCTGCTTTTGGAAAATATTGTCTAATTTATCTCCACAGCTGTGCTGTCGAGACATGCCTCAAGACTTGATAGATATTATTACTGGAATTTTACCTCTATTGAGTTTTCATAGGACCTGTTTTGCTTTTACGAAATTACAGAGTAATTTGACCTTTTTGGATAAGAAAACTTACTTAAGAACTACCTACCACCTTTAAAAAAGCTATAGATCCTTTGTCATATTTCTTTTCCTAATATGGCATTATTGACCTTTATCCAACAGTAATCTCTTCATTGTAAGTGTTTAGACCTATGTGCCCCATTACTCAGATACATTGTCTCTGGGCTTCCACTCATAAAAGGCCAATATCTCTTTACGCTTTAGAAAGTCGAAAAGTACGGACCAGAAAGGATAAAATTTGCCCTTTCAGCTATTACTGAGGATGGTATAAGATGACTTACATGACTGAAATCACTTGTGGTTTCATTCACTGCTTATGTTAGTGTCTTAGTGACATCGTGGCTTTCTTGGAGAAATTATGCCTTTTCAATTTCTTGTCCTCTGCTTTTCGGTAGTGTCCATCCATTTTGCACAGATCATGGGCTGAGCACTGTGGGTTATTGATGTGGTAACCTATGTTATTTTCTGTGTGCAGGATGGCAGTAACCACATTCCCATGAATAGAAATACAGCATAGTCTAACAATTAAGTGATATGAATAAATAAAAATGGTTTGAAATTTGTTCTGAGAGAAGAATTAGTAGTGACAACTTACTCAGCCTGGAGATCCACTCCTAGCATCTTTCCATTTCAGTTTGGGAGTGATGGGAAGATCCTCTTTCCTATGGTCAGTGGTGAGTGATTTTGTAGGTATCACTTCCACATAGCTATTATTTTGATTGGACCTTTTATCTTTTAGGTCAAATTAAAATGAAAGTGGCTGAAGTGTCAAATGGTGATTATTGATTTTAAAAAGCCTACATTATATTTCTGATAGATACCTTATTAAGACATCAGATAGCTTAGACAAATATCTCTCTGAGTTGCTTTGCACAAATCAGAGAGTGAACTGGCCATGCCAAGGAGTCCAACTGTGGCTGGCAACAAAAAGAAAGGGTTCCTCTGCATCACTCCACAGAGTTATTGTAAGCAAGACAGGACATCTTAACTGGAGTAGGAGAAGACCTAGTGGAATGGTAAAGAGATGTTCTTTCCTTTCCTCCTCCACTTATTTTACCCTTTTCAGTTTATTTTGGCACAAATGTTGAAGATAATAAGCAACTACTCTGTGCTAGGCATTGTGCTAGCAATGGGAATGATTAATATTTCACTCACACTATATTTTAACAGCTCTTTGAGATTTAATATACATAGCATTCAGTTTATCCATTTAATAAGCACAATTCAATGGTGTTTAGTATATCCATTGGTTTATCAGTGGACATCACAATATTCAGTTTAGTTGACTCATTTCAGCACTTTTACTAAAAAAGTCTTTAGGTCCAGAAAAAAAAAACATCCTTGGCTCCATTCCTAGACCTGCTTCTTCTATTGGTATTGGTATAATGGCTCCTACCATTGAATACCTCCTGCTGTGAGCTAAGTACTGTGCTTAGTTGCTTGATAAACGTTATCTCATTATATTTTCCCTGTAACCTGGAAACTATTCCTACCTTATATAAATGAGAATAGTACCTAAATGCTTAGCACTTATCAAGAACAAGTATTAACTCATTTAATATATAATTAGAAACTTCTCTAGAATCTGTTTTCTTTTTCTCTAACTTTTGCCTCATGTTTCTTCCTCTAGTTCTTGAAGCTTGCTAGACTTCTTTGTCAAGAAGGAGCAGTTAAGATATAGGAGCAATTAAGATTTTCAAGCTTTTGATGAGAATCACAAAGGCTAATGCTTTATTTCACACTTTTTTTTTTATTGGAAGTGAGAATACCTTGCACAGGTAGATAAGGTGAATGCAAGACTAAGGACTATGACCAAATAATAGTTGCTTTCAATCCTCAGAGAGAGAGTTTCAACCCTTCAAAGAGAGATTAAAAAAAACATTTTCTTTCTATAAACTTTTGACTGTTTATTATTTTCAGCTTAAGATTTGTTTTTCTTCCTTGCAGATGGATCTTATTAGTTAGCCAACTTCTCGGTGCTGTGAAGTGATTGATTCTTGTGTAAATGTTTCTGTAATAAATGTGTCCTTTTGTGAAAACAAATAAACAAAAAAACAAACCATTTTAAAATGACACTTGAAAAATATGTGCAACTATGTGCTGAGGCATCAATGGTAAGGAATAGAAAGAGGTTTCTGTAAGTTTGGACAGATGGATAGCTAGAAAAAAAAAAAGAAAGATTCTCCCCAAACACCAGAACACAAAAATATTCAGGTTGGCTAACTCTCTAGCACTGATTTAGATAATTTATATATCTTCTGATGAACAATTAACTTTGGATAGTGAAATCAGTTTTTCTACTGGATACTCTAAATTGAAGAATAATGCTTTTGTGATGTACACACTTTTTTAAGCTGTGGAAACAGCATTGCTAATCAACGTCCCCAATTAAAAGAATAACTATACTAATCCTAATAGTTATTAGATGAACCCAAACTATCTTAAATGAAGGTTTGAAATGAGTAGGAAATTGTAGTGTTGGTTTTAAAATTTTATTTTTCAACCACTTGGGCCACTTTCCAGTTTTTTAAAAATAAAGAGTTTGAATCTTCATTTCAGGTTAGTTCCTATGATAATTCCTTCTTTTTAGTGTTTAGCATTTTTTTTAAAAGCAAAGATAGTTAATATATTTTATTTGTTCATCAAAGCAGCATGCACTATCATTCTGAGATTGGGATTTTTCTCCAACTATATGCCAATAAATAAATATTCTAATGGTTTTAATTTATTTCTTTTTTTCTAGGAGTCAGAGAATAATAAGTTATGTTCCCTATATTCCTTCCGAAATACCTCTACCTCACCACATAAGCCTGACGAAGGGAGTCGGGACCGCGAAATAATGACCAGTGTTACTTTTGGAACCCCAGAACGCCGCAAAGGGAGCCTTGCTGATGTGGTGGACACACTGAAACAGAAAAAGCTTGAGGAAATGACTCGGACTGAACAAGAGGGTATGTGTGGACTTAACTGTTGGGCTTTATTCTTTTAAAGATTCCAAGCCTTAAGAAAAAAAAAAAGAGTGGGATTTCAAGGGCCAGAGAAGTGCATAATTGGCACTAGCTAGGAAAAAGTTGTTCAGAGGTTACCATGGTGATGGCAGATTGTGATCCATTAGGGGTGTTAAGCAGATAGCTCCATTTTTAATAAAACTTTGTGCATTTATTTGGTTCTTATGATAACAAATCAAGGTTTTAAATTGACTGTAAGCCTTATCCTGGAAAACAGTATGGGAATTTTCCCAGATGCAACTTTATTTTTCATTTTTCCCCATATTTCCTTTTACTAGATAGTATTTTATTTAAAAAAAGCAACTACTTGCAACACACACACACACACACACACACACACACACACACACACACACACCCCAAAAGGTGACTTCCTCTAATTTTTAGAAATATTATCAATTTATAAATATTATTATTTTACTTTCAAATGCTATCAGTTTGAGAACTGAGGGTTTCTAGTATTGTTAAAGCTAAATGCCAAAAGTGTTTTGATATGAGACATCTACTACAACATCTCATATCCACTTTCTTTACTCTCTCCACAAGAGTCCACTCACATTCACTGAGGTTCAAAAATAAAGATGTGGCAAAACTCTTTAGTAACATTTTTAATTTAAATAAAAAAGATGTGGTACATATACACAATGGAATACTATTCAGCATTCAAAGAAGATAAACACATGCAATTTGCAGCGACATGGATGGAATTAGAGGGGCTCATACTCAGTGAAACAAGCCAGAAAGAAAAAGAAAAATATCGAATGGTCTCACTTATAACAGGACTATAAGGAAACCAAACAGGAGAGAGACACTCAGTGGGGGGGGGGGGGGGGGGGGGGGGGGGGGGGGAGGGCAGGGGAAGGGGAGGATAAGGCCACAAAATGGAGTAGAAAAGGACACAAGGGACCACGGAGATGGATCACAGGTGAATTGGTGGTTGGTTACCCAAGGGGAATATAAAATGTAAAAAACATAAATAACAGTAAAAATATATTTAAAAAAATAACATTTTTAATTTAAATAAATCAAGTTTAAGTGATTGCTATCCTAAGTACATTCTTTATTTATGTACAGATTTTAGGTGAAAATTTCAAATTAATTTTTGTGAATTTGTTGACCACATCAGCAGTTTTATTGGAAGTTTCTAAAATATATTACATGTTTACTTATCATAATAACCAGATTATGTAGCACAAAATATAAATATTTTTTGATTACTCAGGGTCCTGATGCAGTATCTGTAAGCTCTAATACCCACCTAATAATTATGTGACTTTGGATAACTTCTTCAAACTTACTGAGCCACAAAATTAAAAATTTAGTGTAGTACTAATGCCTGACTTGGCAATGCAAACATTTTGAGAATTAACTGCAATTATTATAAAAATTGCTTAGGAACTGTAATCTATATAAATTTGAGCAATTGTGATGATTATATTAGTATAAATTAATTATTTTACCATGCTGTAACATAAGATCATTTTGATAATTAGGACTACTTGATTTATAGTTTCCAATTTGGAAATTCTAAAAATTAGATATTTTGTATCTGCTTGATATAGATTTTTTTTTTTTGACTTGTGTGTGGTAGTTTTTATCCTTCAATATCAGGTTCCAGACTTAACAGCCTCTTGCTTAATTGTGAATAATTTCTAATATACTCCGTCCATTCATCTATAGATTTTGAAATTATATGATTATGACATTTTGAACTATAGTTAAGGTATGAATAAATATGCCTGGGTGAGTTGCTGAGCGGTTCTGGGTAATATACATGGTCTTTAGTGCATGTACTTCATGCAAATTCTACTTGCTGCTCAGAGACTTTATTTTTTCATTCTTGGCTATGCTCTAGAATAATTGGGACTGTCAGGTCAATAATTTTTGAATAAGTGAGATTGTTAGACTTTTAATTATTAGTCACCAAAGAGATGGTTTTAGTTTTATAAGTAGGTGGTTTTCAATATACTTCAGAGTGTTCTTTTAGTGTAAAAATAAGGAAATTGCTTATTGATTTTTTTCTAATATGGACTACTAGGGAATTTAAAATAATTTTTCTCCTGCAAGTTAGTTTACTATCCTGCCCATTACTGTGTGTTATAGTTGATTTGATATAAAAGAGGCATTTGCATGATGAGATATCTCACTTAAAAATTCTTCACCCCTATATTCCTGCTGTCAAAGAATGTTCTTTATATACTTTAAAGAATTTTGATTGTCTTCTATAGTACATCTATTTTAAACATCAAAAATTCAAAATTTTCAGTGCATATTAATGTATTTATCATATTGAGTGCAGATATGAAGTGATAGAATCAATGTTTGCCAAACTTGCAGATTCCTCCTATCTGGGAGGAACAGTGAATGTAATATATGAAAGAAACAAAACACAAAATATTTTGATTAACTGAATATATGACTTTAAAACTAATCCATCAAGATAAAATTTAATAGAACTGTTGTCAAGTCCAGAGATTTGAGCAAAACTCTTGGCTATGCAAGTAACTGCTGAAGAAAATTTAAATAGCAGACACATGAATTAAAAAAAAAAAGTTTGTTTTAGGTGACTGAAAGTCTGATGGGCTTCACGTGGTGAACATTTCCCCCAAACACCAGTGTTATCTCACTCATCGTTACTAGAATTACAGTATGCAGCATTAAAGATGTAGTAGTACTACTGAACTACCTGTTCAATGGACTGCATCTGAGTTGAGAATTACCATACTTTGAAGGAGGCTCAAAAGCATTGGAATATTCTCAGAGGAAAATAACTGACATGATAACAGACACAAAATTATATAATAAGAGGAATAGTTGACGGAATTAGTAATATTAACCCCATAGAAACGAAGATCAAGGATGACATGATTGTGTCTTTAAGGTCACATGTAGGAGGGATTGTGTTTTTTCCCTCTATCTCCCTAGGAATAGAATGCAAATCAAGGATAAGAAGTTATAAGGAATGAGATTAGTGTTTATAACAAGGTCAACTATCTAATGGTTGTAGTATCCATGTATATAATAATCTTCTATGGAAGAAATAAATTGCTTTCAGAGATAGACAGCAATATAAATTGACATTTTGATAGTACTAGTCTAGGACAGATTAGTTTTTTTCCCGTGCCAAGACTCTGAATTTTTATGAACCATATGCTTGTACAATATTCTGTAGTTCATGGTAGAATGTTTTATAGCTCTAATCAAGAAATACATAGTATTGTGGGGTTTTTTCTACAGATTTTTCTTCTTATTTTGCAAGCTGCTATAATAGTACTGAGGGATTCTTATCTTCTTATTCTCCCATCCACCTCCTTACTTCCCATTCAGTCCCCTTTTGATGGCCTAGTAAAGGTGACAGATCCTTTCTTTGTTGTTATTACATAAATCAGCCCATTTATTATAGGCTAGTAATGTTTCAAATGGTGAGGCTTCTACTGGTCTTTCATTTCCTTCAGTCTTCTGATGGCAGATTTTGCTGGGAAAGCAGAAATGTGTTGTTAGTCCAGGCACCACCAGTTATGGTTTTCAGGACCACAGTGCCAGATCCCCATGGCTCACCTCTTCATCTTGGTTTTTACCACAGAAAGAACAAATGTAGTTGGTGTTTTGGCTGATTTCCGTTTTCTTCACTCATTTTCCCAAGGGAGGCACCATAATAGGTTCTATAGTCACTGACCATCCTGACCTACTTAGTGCCTTTGGCCATGTTGCCTTCAACCAGATCCAGTCCCCAACAGATCCTTTCTTATTTTAAGTGAATAAAATAAAATCCATGGAATTTGGAGAAAATAGAATAAAATCTTAAATAATTTTAAATTTTTCTCATGTGGTAGAAAGTACTATTATACTAATGCTTTAGACACTATTATATAATGGAGGACCTAAAAAATGTCATAATTTTGAAGTACATGTGCACCTAAAAGATATTTTGAAATTCTTTCACAAATATTATATGATGTAAAAATATATTGTGATTCTATTGGTTGCAATGTCATAGATAATATGAATATTTTATGGTTGTTGCCTGTCTCTATAATTTAAGGAAATGTAAAATTTCAATTCGAGGTTAGTGAAGAATTTTTCTTTCCAAGGTCACAGACCACCCTGAGTACTATAAATGGACTCTTGGGGTCCACAGACCCTAGGTCATAACTCCCATACTACATGATATGGGGAGCCCATAATGAATACGACAGATTCTAACTTTAAGTTCATATTCTACTAAGTGCTATAAGACATATACAAAATGAATTCTAATGAAATGTCTAACATATAAAAGTCATGTAGATAAAGTGTCATAGGAGTGTGCAAAACAGACGGTGTCTCCCTAGGAAGCCATGGAAAGTTTCTATAGGGAAGTTGGTCTTAACTGGTCTTGCAGAATGAAAGATTTATGTAGGCAGAAATGGAGGGAAGGGATATTTCAGGTGGAAGGAATAGTCAGTGAGCTTTAAAACAATCAACAGTTAAGATTCTAGTTTAAAGTATCTGAAGATGCATATGGGATATAAGGCTGAAAAACTAGGTTCTGCTCAGATCACAGAGATCCTTTAATTCTTTACTAAAGAGTTTGAACTTTATTTTTAAGGTTATGGAGGCACCATTGACTTTTTTTTTTTTAGCACAATAAAGTGATGGATTAGAGTTTTCCTTCAGGAAAGTTAATCTGGCAATTCTTTGTAGGATGTATGGGAGCATGGAGAGACATTAAGGAAATTGTTTCAGGCTAAAGATAATGAGGGTTGAATTAAGGCAGCAGAAATGAGAAAGAAAGAAGGGGTGCATATGGAAAAGATATTAGGAGACAGAATTGTTAGGCTCTGACATTTAAGTGTGGAGACCAAGAGAAAGGAATCATTTAAAGGTAGCTCAGCATTTTTAAACTTTGATTGAATAAGGGGGTGGTAATACAATTCATTCTTAAACTTTGTGAAAAATACACTTGTTTCCAAAGAGAATGAGGGTGGGGATGGAGGAGGGAAAGGGGAAGGAAAGAGATAGAGTATTGGTATGGGAGATTTGATGGAAGGTGAGTGAAACAGGTGCATATGTAGGAGTAAAAATGTAACCCCAATGTTATATAGACATGTAAATGACTGACAAATTAACTTTTAAAAAGGAAAAAAAATGTAATTAAAGATTTAGAAGAACATGTTCTGGAGATAGTCTCTACTTTTTATTTTCAATTGGAGTCCTAATTTTAATTATCTATGAGGAGTAATAAACAGAACAGTATAATGGAAGAACAGAAATATAGAAAAAGTTATTAAAAAACTTTCAGATTGATTTTTGATTCTATGATAGTTATGTTATAGGCCTAAAGAGGAGTAATAGCTCTCCCATTATTTGCTTGGCTAGGACCCTTTAAAGTCCGTGGGCCATCTCCTCAATTGGGCCATCTTTTGTCTCTTGGGACATTTGAGAGCTTTCATATGCATCAGCCTGCTCTCCCTCACTTGTTCCTTGTTTGAAGGCCATAACTCAGCTGATTGACAATCCGGTATGATTGACATAATAAATGACCTTTCATTTTCCCAGTCTATAGAATGTTTTGACTGTTTCAGACTAAATATCTTTCCCCTCATTTACCCTCCTTTACAAGTATTGATCTATAAATGTTTATTTACTACGGTCTATTTTAAAACCATTATCTACATGATAAAACAGAAACTCTGCACATAATAATAGGACAGATATCCTCTTACGGGAAGGTTCTTTGATCGACTAAAAATCGTCAGTGTTTTATCTGCCATTCCTTCAAGAAATGCCTTCTCCAGAGCTGTGATTTGACTGGCCTGCTGAAACACCGATGAACAAAAGTGTTCTGTCTAAAGTGCTTCCCTGAAAGTGGGAATTGTGGGAAAATTGGCAAGGTTCTGCTTTGTTGCAAATTTAACCTTGATTTTTTTTTTTTTTTTTTTTTTGCCACAGCCAGCTAGATAGAGTGCTACATGCTTAGATACATAGATGGATAAAATAGATAGAATTGATGGATGAATACAGTGAATGACTATCAAAATCTTCCTTTTAAAATATTGGTCGGTAGAGTCTGCAGAAAGACTTTGATTAATAGATTCAGGTTAAAATGCTTCCAAGATAAAAATCCTTCAGCTGTGATAAAATGATGGATTTTAGTTATCCTTGTATCACCCATCTTGCTGCCAATGTAGCTGGGCTCTAACATAAGCGACAGTTGTCAGAAAATGAATACTTTAAAAAGGACTTCTATATCTAAATACATATATTTAATCAGAGAGTCCTTTGGCTTCTGAAAATAAGTTGTCTAATGAGAATTTCATTTGAGCAGCTGCGACTGAGGAGGTCAACAGGCATTGCCTAGGAGAATATGGCCCAGCTGGTTAAATCTGGTTGTTGTCGTGATTTAAATGGTCAAGTGCTGCTTGTAATCCAGGACCGTCTGTTTGTAAAGGGAAGAGTGAGTGCTTCAGCATAATGTACAGCTGTTTTAATCTCTCTTTAATAATAGTGCTTCAGCCACTATCATGTCTTGTGTATCATACTACTAAGTATATGATCCTAGGCTGAGTGAACTAGCTGGGGTCAGGTTTTGGAGTCATGTGAGATTGTAGAGAAAGGGATACAATGATATAAATCTCAACTCTGACAAAATAAAATATTTTTTCTGACTTTTTTTTTAAAAAAAACATTCTTTCGTTAACTATTATGATTAAGACAGAACGGTGAAACTTGTAGTTAGAATTACTAAAATGCTGAACTCTATTTGATAGAGGCCATAAATTTAATAAGAAGCATGCAAGTTTTAGGTACATTTTCACTGGATATATGCTGGTCAGAATTTAGAGTGTTTGTCCAGGGGAATTGTGTGCTTCAAACTATCATGATAATGAAAGTATGTGGATTTGTTTGACTATGTATGTGGAGAGAGGGCAGGAGCATTTGAGCTTTGGATTCCTGTTGGGATAGGCTTTCCAATGGATTATGCAGCTGTTACCCAGCACAAGAATGAACACGTGTTTATGTGTATATCAGATGGATTATTATCATTATTCATATCTGTAAACAATTTGTAAAATTTCTACATATTATTTTCACTGGATTATATTTAGTTATCATATATATTGGTACATATCATATATGTTGGTACATATCATATATGTTGGTACATATCTGACAGTTTTTGCTGTATTAAAGGAGGAAGGTGGTAGAGTTTAGACAAGGTTTTTGAGTGAACTAGATCTGAGTTTGAATTTAAGTTCTAATATTAGAGAGGCAATACCCCCATCTGATTAAGAATATGGGCTCTGGAATTGGGCTGCTGGCGTTTGAATCTCAGTTCAGCATTTGCCAGGTGTTTGACAAGAACACTTCTCTGCACCTCAGTTTTCTCAACCAAAAAATGGACATAATTGTATTGAAGATCATTTATAGTTAGTACAACTAGAGAATCTAGAATCTTGTCAACATACAATAAGTGTTATAACTGTAGCCAACATTATTTCTTATCATGGGCAAATTATTTAATCCTTCTGTGCTTTAATTCTCTCATCTGTAAAGCTGGATGAATGGTACTTACTTTGCAGATTTGTGAAGATTTGACATTATATAGTAAAACAGATTCTATAATTATAATAATTATTAAGGCTTGCTATTATAGGTGCTATTACTGTTATTATTCGAAGAAACATTTTAATAAGAGAAATATTACAGGAATCTCTTCTTGCTTTACAGACAGAATCATAGGAAATGTCCCATGGTGTTAGGGGATTTAGCTTTTGGCAGCAATGCCATTCTTGTTTTCTGGAAGAGCAATTCAGTTTAACTCTCTTTTCAGGCTTTTGGAAAAGCTGATACTAAAGTTTCCCCACTGGAAGCCAATCTTCCCCGCTGAGAAATATGTGGAATATGATGTTGTCAGTGAGAGAGGTTGGTGAAGCCTTAGATGAGGTTTTTAGATAGTACCCAGTTAAGAGCAATATGTTCCCGTTAAAGAGAAAATCTATTAAAAACCAATGCTAAAAAAAGTTTAGCATTCATACCATGCCAGAGCATCAAAGTAATCTTTTAAGACAAAATTTATGGATATTATGTTTTTGCCACTGTTTTGATTGAAGGCTATATTGGAAGCATTGAGAATATCCCATATCCAAACCTTTCTTTATGTTTCTCATTCATAGGAGAAATTGGAAAGGTTTTGAATTTTTGCATAAGAAACACATTAAGTATTCATTACAAAACTCTGAGAATTATTATTTCAAATAAGTTGGAAATTTGAAGTCATTTAAATGCTGAAGTTCCCTTATTCTAGGTGAGGAAGCAATCAGGTATCCTGAGTAATACTGATGCAACTTCATTTAAATTCATTTTTTTTCTTTAAAATGCATCTTTCCTCCCTATTATACTTGTGTCCTTGATCCTGTTTTAAAGAATTTGCATCATGTTAACAGCAAATATGTGTCTTGTACCAGATTACTTGCATAAATAGATATTTCTGACAGTATTATACGATTAGGGATTAAAATGAGAACTATAACTACTGGTTTTTGAATTATGAAAAAAATTATACTTGGTATATTGTTGTGGTAAGTATATTTTCTTATTCTTTGGAAACAAGTCATCCTCTTACATAACTTTATAAAAGATATAATCAACCTGAATCCTGTGAACCCCAGACATTTTGGACAACTCTTGGTTGTTAAAATTTACTTTATTTTGCAATTCCCCTTTGGTAGTATACTAGTTAGTTGATTCCTTGTATTAGTATCACTTTACTCATCTTTGCTTTGAAAAGATAATTCATTTTTTTTGGCTCATTTCTCTCTCCTCACATTTAAAAACTCCTTCTCTAATAATGTTGAGAACAAATGCAGACAGTTGCTATTTGATTTTTTTCCCCTTTCTGACCCAGGAAGCAAAAAGGTCCTCCCCTGGCATTTTGCTGTTTAGAAAGAGGATTCAACTTTTTGTTGGTTTAATGAGTAAATCATATTCTGATAAGATTTTTGAACCTGTAGCGTTGGAGTGAACCATTAGTATTTTGCTTTTTTTTTCATTGAAACCTCATTATATTGACTTCTTCAGGATTTATTCTGGGATAATCAAAATTAATAAGGGTAGTTTTTAGATCTGTAGTCTTTTTCTTATGCAATATGTGTGTAGAATCCAATCATAAAATGATTATTAAAAAAGGAAGTGGTAAATTTAGATATGTATTTATTACATAATACCCGATACATATTTATTATATAAGGCATAAACATAAACACCTGTAAATTCATAATCCAACTTAATAAAAATTATTATTTTTATTTTTAAATAAAAATAAAATTTTTGAATCTTTATTTTTAAATTAAGGTAACATTGGTTTGCAACACTGTATATTATCAGAAATATATGATCTACCTCTTCCTCTGGCCAATCCTTTTGTTTCCTATCTAGATGTGGTTACTTCCAGAAAATGAAAAATAAAAACTTTATCATCTTCCTTTTTCATTTAAAACAGTTTGCATGTATCTTTAAATATATATCGTTTACTTTGTTTTAGAACTTTATAAGAATGACATAACACTCATAACCTTCTATAACTTGCTTTTTATACTCATAATTGTATTTTAATTATATTGTTTAATATACTCAATTTTGCTGTGTGTAGCTCTAATTCATTTTCACTTTTGTATAATACGAAAATAGAATGCTATACAGGCAAATATTTTCCTGCCTATTGTCTCTGGACATTTGGATAATTTCCAGTTTTCTGTTAATACAAGCAATCATTGTATGAATATTTTGGCACCCATCTTCTGCAGTACATGTTTCTGAGTTTCTCCTTTAGGGTGTATCACCAGAAAGGAATTGCTATTGATAAATTTTTGTACTCTTTTTTCCACTCAGGTGGAAAACATTACACAAAGAAGTTGGAGCCACTGTGTGTGAGTGTGTGAGTGAGTGTGTGTGTATGTGTGTGTGTGTGTGTGTGTGTGTGTGTGTGATAATCTCTCAGGGCTTTAACTTAATGGTCTATACTTTTTGGTTCCACCTTCCTCAAAATGTATGGTACAGGTTTTTTTTATCACTGAGCTTTTCAGAAGCTCACAAGAGTCTTTGATGAACCCTTCACTGCAATTTTCCTTTTGTTGAAGCTTAATAGAATGTCTTCAGCACTTTTTTCAGCTACGAGCACAGGTGTATTGTTATTCTCCCACTGGACTATGATTGCTGGGTTTGTTAGGAAACACATTTTTCCTTTTTGATTCACTTTATTGATATTTCCAGGTTTGTGTGGTTTTTGAATTATAGTAATTCCTGATCTCTATATCAGGTTCACAGTCTTTTTGTTTTTTTTTTCCTAAATACCTAGTTCAAATTCAAAATTAACTAGCAAACTCTGTTGTTTATTGCAACTGTCCTATCCAGTGATTTATATTGAAATAGACATTTTTTCTAGTCAGATAGTTGACTTAGTTTTCTAGTAAAGTTGGAAAACCTGACTTCTTTAGAACTAGTTTAATTTGAGAATCCTTTCAGATATTGGTCTGTATTTGATGTTCATTCTTGTCCTGAGCCTGCAAACATATCAGGTAATTCCTAATAATTAACTAATGGACTAATTGATTACTATTAGTACTAGTTTATTAACTTAGACAATGAGAATATTAGCCTAAAATTAAGTGAAAATTCTAAAATTCTGTACCCTTTGATGTCCTTTTAAAGTCTGTATCTAAATTTCTGCATCTTTTGTCAGTAATTTTCTTTCTTCAAATCATTTTTAAGCTACATAACTCTCTTGTTTCTGATGTTAGAATCTTCATGAAGCTAGAGATAAAAGCTCCCATCCAATGTTTGATTTCTGAAAAAGGTCTTCATTCAATGAAATACTTACAACCCAAATCATGGGTAATTGTCTTAGAAAATGCTATGTATGGTTTAAGAGACTGAGAAATGGGGGTGGGGGAGGGGGTAGGGTAACATGAGCCAGAAGAAGATAGAGGCCAATAATTCTACCTTTTGGCTTTGGACCTTGGAGGGAATTCATAGTCATAATTATGAGTCATGTAAGACTGTGGTTTAAGACTGAATAATTGTGACACAAATATATCATAGCTTTCTTCACACTTGATCTTAGCCAAAATGCTGAGAAGCAATATCATTGCTTTCTTAATTGATGTCTTACTCTCCCTTCCTTATTCTAACATAGTGAGTTGAAAATGAGTGAACACAAATAGTTTGTCATTTTAAAAAAAACGTAAAAAAGATGTGACAAAGTTATTAAATTCTCAAGAGGAACCATGGCAGCGGTAGTAGTAGTAGCAGAATTACTGTGCTGATGTAGATTTTTGAATGAAGGCACCCTATCAGTCAATGGGTAGTTTTAGAGTGGCTAACAAACTCTCTGCATTGGTATTCCCTTCTGCTTCAGAATATACTAGTTGTCTAACTGGAACTTTTTAACAGATTTGTCAGAAATACCTTTTATCTTGTATGTTTTATTTGTGTTACAGAAAGGGAAGAGCTGGAAAATTTAAGAATGAATGCTTGAACAGCATGTTGTTTCGGAACTATTGCCCTGTGTTTTAAGGTTGAAGAGAGTGACTGGGGGAAACTACCTTAAGTACCCCACATACAAAGTCCTGAAAATTATTCTTTGATATTTTTAAATGTTTAAGGATCTTACAGTGACAATATTACAGAGGACATCAGTAAATTAATGTTTGCTTATAAATATTGCCACGGACCTCATGTGTACAAAGCTCAGTATTGATTCTATTTCTCCATAATTTGAAGTCTTATAGCCCCTTTCTGACTAATAGTAGAAAGTCTGGTCTCACTTGCAGATAAACTAAAGTTACTTCAGGATTTAACTTAGGCACCTTTACTTCTTCATGATTTTATCTGGTATTTGAAGGTTTAGGCATTTTACTGACACTGAATATTGGTATCTGGTCAATTACCCTCCCTCTCTGGTATGCTTGGAATCAAATTCATTGCTTAACATTCAAACACCATTCTCTGGTTTTCAAAGCCAGATCATTCCACCTTCACTGGCCTATTTTTTTCTTCTTCAACCTTGTCTCATGTCCTTTGTATTCACTTCTCCCTGTATCTTGAATCTCTTTAGATCTGTGTATCCTGACTTCTTACCATTTAGATCTCAGCTTAATTATCACTTCTTCAGAGATATCTCTCTTAAACGCCCAATATAAAGTAGATCCCAGTTACTCTTTATTACCCGATTTCATTTTCATCTTAGCATTTTTCTCTACCTAGTATGCCCATTTTTCTTCCTTATTGTCTATCTCACTTCTCTAAAAGGGGGAAGTCAGTGGGAGCAGAGACCTTTTCTGATTGTCCACTGCTGTATTCTCAGTGCCTTTAATAATAACTGGAACTTAAAACACTTTTATTTAAATGTTTTTTTGATGAATGAATGAGTGAAGATTGTTAAATGATCTAGAATGGTACCTCTTGTTTGTGCTTCTGTGTCTCTTCTCCTTGCATTTGCTTTTTTTCTCTCCCTGTTCTAAACTAGGCATCTCTTAATTGTATCTTTCTCTTTAGTGGTATTGAAGGTAATAGGAAATCAAAATTATTTCTTCTTTTCACCACCTTTCCTTCTATTCATTGATGCACATTAGAAGTCATGCTGCCAGCAAGACTGTGATTCCAGAAATGATTCCATTTTCTATTGTCTACTAGGTTAGACACTTAACTATTCCAAAGCTATAACCTTTCAGTCTCAACTCACCAGAACTATTCCACCTTTCCTTGAAGTTTAGCAAGCGAATAATTTGTTAAATATACCTACATTATCTCAAACTATGGTAAAGTTGAAAGTCACTGTCTCACTGACTGTGGCTAGTCCACCCTTTACTTGCTATGTGGTCAGTATTTGCTTCAGAGCTTAGGGCTATTCTTCATCCCTGATAGAGACTAACCTTTTTGATTTTTTTCTAGCTTAGATTTTCTTCTAACAGTCTTAATACTTGTTCATCATCCCCCCCACATCTGCATGGTAAGAGGGGGCTACTGTATTATACTTAGCTAAAGTCCCAAGCCATAGATTATGATATCATGCAATCATCTTCTGACTGGGAATTATTTTCAGGTAACTTCATGATCAGTAATTATCTAAAAAGTGATAAAATAATGGATAAACTGATTTAAATGGTAAGGTAAAAGTATAAACTATAGAATATATATATGTTAAAGTGTATAGACATTGCCTTTTCATTTTATTCCTTTAAATTTCATTTCATAATTATTTGAAGGCTGTACTAACTAGAAAACAAAATTGATGTGTTAGCACAAAGAAAAATGGAATTCAGGGCTATTTTAGTGGTTTGGTGACTAGTTAGGTGTTGGTGTTGAGATAATTCTGTGAGGGAAAGAATTATTATTGAGTGTTTTCAGATGTATTTATATTAATTCAAATTTTCCTTCAGTTTCTGAATCTTTATCAAAAATATAGCCTTCAGATCATAACAATTAATCCCTTATCTGAGGGTGTTTAATAGATATTATTGCAGGATAACCAAATTTAATATGGAAAACAAAGCCCACAGTATTTGGGCTTTAAAGGGATTAAGATTTAATTGCCTAAGAAATCTTGTTTTCTTGTTGGACATGTAGATCTAGAAGTGTTGAGGTTGCCTGGGTTTAAGTAAATTTCTGAGTTGTTTAGGTGAACAGCCTCAGGTTTCTCTGGTGATGAACTTTAGTTTTCGTTAGCCCCACTTGCTCTGCCATTCCTGCTGTTTTGCAACAGGGCTTAAAAGTGCTTTAAGTGCTTGTGACCGTGGTAATGAATGAAAATGTCTTTCCAGCACTGAGAGGATTGCATTAGACTGAATAGTCACCTCACTTGTAAAAGCTCTATTAGAGTAGGGCAGCTGTAAGTAAGGATAACGATTTGTGTCCACTGCTTATTTACTGAAAATTGTCAATGTATTATTTATTGAGAGCTCTCCAGACAGTGCTTGTCAGAATAAAAATGTCAGCTCTGAGCAAAATGTTATAATATATAATAAAAATGCTAGGTACGCATTTTAGGGAGACAACTAATTAGACCTACTTTTTCTTAAGGAAGGGGCAGTAAAACTGTCTTAATATTGTGGACTTTTTCCATTTGTACAAGTCCTTTTCTCTTCCTCTGCTTAGCTCAGTGTTTGGTTTAGAAACTTACCATGCCTGAGAAATAATTTGAACAACTTTGTATTGTTGCCATTAGATACCCCGAATTGTGAGGAGGCTCACTGAAGGATGAAGGGCCTACCTTGCTATCCCACAGTGAGCAGCTGCCCTCACCTCCATGTTATGTCTGAAATTAGAAGATGTCACTTCCTCCCTGAGCAGTGCTCGTGGAAAACTGCCTCCAGTGTAAACAACATAAAATTATTAAGCTTATTCCTCAGCCGTGCTAATTAACCCCAAACAAATTTCACATTAAGGAAACAGAATTCAATCAATGTAAATGTTATTGCTGTGTATTACTGTAAGCAATAATATAGTGGCTAAAATAATTAATTATTTTGGATTTTTTAAAAAGAAAGTATTCTTTTTTTTTATGGTGTTGCAGAATACTTTGTGGACTCCCCCTGCCCCCCTCCCTTCATCTTTTCCTGGCATAGAATATAAAAGACCCATTTGGTAAAACATGAATAATATGCAGTATTTTTTAAAGAGAGGGGAAAATGTATTTTCTAGAGCTTCAGGTTTACTTAGTCTAATATGTTTTCTTTGCCAATATATATATGCAGATTTTGTTTCCTCCTACCTATCGTAGCTTACTACTCATTGTAGCAATTTCCTTTCCTCTTTCTTACCAGTCTTAAATAAAAAGGCATGTTTTGATGGTGGTGATAGTGGAAATGATAAAAAAAAAACCAAACAAACAATGGTTAAATTCAATTCAGTTCTGAGGGGGAAAATGAAATGCTATTTTGCTGTATTTCAGGTTTGCCAATAAAGCTTTTTTTCCTATTCTTTTTATCTGGGTTTACTTGGGAAGACAAATTATCCTCTTTAAGAGAATTTTCTTCCGTTTGAAAAAACAACCAGATTTTTAAATAATTTCTTGGTTGTGCCTGTATAAGTGGATAAAATCAATCATTAACTTCCCTATTCTCAAAGACCTTTAAATGCAAAAAACACACAAGCTAAATGGTAGGTAACTTTATTTTGCATGCAGTAAAATGCATATTTGATTAATATGCAATGATTTATCAATTAAAGGTCATAATCTCTGGAACATATATCTATGTAATGCAAATACATGACTTGTATTAAGATTATTGAATATGATGCATCTTTTACCCAATATATACTAGTAAGTGTGAAATTAGCTATGAAATGTAATTTAACAAAATGTGTAACACAATAAAACAAAATGTTACTTTTCACAGATTTAACACAAACCATTTCATTGTAATTTTCTAGTTAATCTCTGTCCT
The DNA here is from genome assembly GCA_004024925.1 of Scalopus aquaticus. Classification (NCBI taxonomy): domain Eukaryota; kingdom Metazoa; phylum Chordata; class Mammalia; order Eulipotyphla; family Talpidae; genus Scalopus; species Scalopus aquaticus. The sequence continues at coordinate 178,816 of PVIJ01001055.1, read as the reverse complement.
CCTCTCTATCTCCAACTAGTTCAGTGTCCTATTTCATGGTTACTTTTAATTCCTACTCTCTTCTTTTAAAACTATCATATTCACCTTGTCTAGAAATATTTAGTCTTTTCATTATAACATGCTTAACAAACAAATTGATAGATACTGTTTGCAGTGATAGCAAAACTAGTTAGTGTTCCAAGGGATAGCTGGAGCATGCTACTAAAAGATAAATAAAATAACATAAACATTATATAATGTAGTTGAGAAGAAATAAATATTTTGTAAGAGACTGTTTTAAGATAACCTCTGAATAGGCCACATATTCAGTTACGTATTTTGGCTTACGCTGATTTGTTTCAGATGATTATGTACACTTTGTTCTGTTTCTTTAATTTATATAGTCAAATAGTCACTTTCTTTTTGACATTTTTGGGTTTTCAATTTTACCTTTCCAAACAGAAAACTTTTGATTTGGTTTATTTGTGTGCATCGCAAGCTGCTAATGTGCCAATAATTATAAGAAGCTGTGTGTAATAACTTAAAAATCACATAAAATTTAGACAATGAAATATTTGTATCAAATATTTCCATAGGCTTTAGATGTTTATGTCTCTAAGTATATTTTAAACAAAAGCTTTAAATGATGCACATGCCACAGTAAAGAACACTGGATGGTTAAATATGATACCTGACACTTGGATATCTCTCCAGTACTCAGAAAACATTAAATGTACCATTTTCATGATTAATATTCCTGGGTTTTAAAGTTACACTATAATACCAAACCAAAAAATGCAATAAAATTCTAAAATAGGGGTCCTATATTTTAAGATGAGATGCAAAGGGTTTTCATCTAGTACTTTATTCCTTTTAAGACTGTAATTGAGAAACTACAGTAATTACGCTTTCATGTGTTTTTCTCCCTCTACTGAATTCATTTTAAAAAACGAAAGTAAAAAGGTAAAAAGAGACTCCAGAATTTTGAAACCCAGTGGTCCTGAAGTGATGGGAAAATAGCCAAGGTGTCACAGCTAATTTCTGACCCTGTTTTATGAGTTCTGCTGTTCCTTATTCCCCTTGTCAGCCTGGGAATCCCTGAGGCTGTGCAAACTGGCTGAATATCACTCAATCCCAGTTTTATATCCCCTTTTAATAATGTTGAGTCTATTCTGTCCAACTTTGATTCAGACAACCTGCTTGTCTAGAAAAAGTGATATATTTAATCAGTGACTCTGTCTCCAGCATAGCTCCCACTGCGTGTGACTAGAGCCGAGAGTAGTGCAGTGGTCTGTCACTTCTGTTTGAATGGGTAATGTGGAGCCCATCAGCTGAAAAGACAGGAGCTGGAACTGCTTGTTAGGACACATGATCAAAAGCCACTCTCTGCTTTCTGCCAATCAAACCTCATGTCGCCTTGTGGGGCAGACATTAAATAGATTTTTTTTTTCTGCCTTACACTGTGGGCACTTTGCCAGTTTGACATGTGAACTGTTACAAAAGATAGCAGAGTTTCCACTGCTTGCTGACTGCTTTAAAATATTACTGAACACTTGTTGTCAAAATGAAATATTCTTGATACTATATTATAATAAATTCATTGAAGTATTATTCAGTGACTTTATATTGTAATTTGTGGATTTTTAAATTTTTTTGTTTTGTTCCTGTTTTTCTGTTTCTTATTTTCTCTCTCGTTTTTTTTTTTTTTTTTTTTTTTTTTTTTTTTTTTTTTTTTTTTTTTTTTTTTTTTTTTTTTTTTTTTTTTGCTGGGGCAGAATAAACAATAGACATAGCTTTTTGGTTGAACACAGGAGGACAGACCCCTAAATCGATCCAATTGCAAAACCAACACAACTGTATGACAGTTTTGAATAAGATGATAATTATGCTGTGAAATGACATTAGTGAGTTAAATGTCACTTTATATTCTCTCTCCTCTGCTTTAAAAATTATTTCTAAGTCAGGCTAGAGGAGTGTTTTTTTGGTTCCTTTGAAAACATTTTAGCCAAAACATTAATAAGTTTATTTTGATGTTTGATTCAGGATCTTATTTCCTCTGCCCAATGAGAGGTTGGACAGATTTCTAAATTCAAAGATGTTCTCTGATTTGCAACTGTCTGAATGGGTATTTACTCTGTTTTTTCTTTTCATCATCCCTTGAAGAGTCCCTCATTATATCATAGCCTCACCTTTGTCCCCATAGTAACCTAGTAATGCTGGTGGCATAGACCTAACTTTGAAGCTTTTAAATAAAAAAATGAGTACCTAGGTACTTTTGACTTTAAAGTTTACTTAAAAATGCCACTGGAATTGGCCTTTCCTATAATTTCCTACCATGTAGATAATTGTTCTAAAGCTGTTAAATCTTTGTTGGTGCTGTGCTATCTCCAAACTTGCCTCTTGGTACTTGCTGTTTCTTCTCTAATGATCATTTTAAAAGGAGTTAAACATTTTCACCAAAACATACCATGGCAATCTAGTGGAACTCATTTAAACAGTGAGCTACACATAAACAGCTGCTCCTTCAATAAGCCATTCTTTATAATACCCTTATTACCTTCTAGTGTCTCAAATTCTGATTAGTCAACAGTGCTGATTGCTGCACGGCATTCCGTTGCCCATCTTCCTTCTGCTCAGCTGCTCATGTCTTAGTTGTTATTTGATTACAACACAACTTGTGCATTGTTTCTCCAAGTTGCTCTTCATATTGTGTCTTAAAAACTCTGAATTATCCAGAGAAACTGGGATGGTATGAGCGTGCCTTTCTTTACATACATTAAAAATTCTGTATAAAAAATACAACTGTGGAACACTTAGAATGGAAAGAATATTTGTGACTTAAAACTCAGTATTTGTGATCAAATTATGAAGCAGGGATTAACTGTGTGGAAGTATTTTTAAAAATACTATAGTGATTTACATATGTAAAGAGCTATTGATTGTTGTATTATGATTATTAAATTTCAGTCAGATATAAACTTCTTGAAGGGGTAGGTGGAACTCCACAGGAAGAACCTAAAGGACCTTCATCATTGCCCTAACACTACATAATTTTAGTCCGATTACTATACACCACCAGTGCTGCCCCATGGAAAAGGACAGTGTGTTGGTAGCTTCAGTTATGATGAAATACGTAAGGGTGGGAAAAATCTCTATAGTCAAGTTTGAATTTCAGCTATTCCTTTGTTGTGACCCCCTGGAATCTACTCTTGGTGAGTAAGAAATGCTGACACACTAGAAATGCAACTCCAGTAAAGGCCCTAAATCTGTCATTGTGCTCTGGAGTCTGCTCTGAAAATAGCAAAGCTCTTTTGGTAAATTAAAATCGGTGTGAATGGGAACAGATGTTGACACGCTTTACTTTATCTTCAGGGATGCCGGTTAAAGAGGAAAGGGTCAGCAAGGTTAGACGTAGGAAATATAGTAAGTGTGCTAACTTGTTCTATAAAGGGAGTTCTGTTTGGGATGTTAGTGAATATAATTGTTTTTATTTTTGGTATTCTGGGTAAGAATCATCCCAATCTATTTTACTTTATCTAGAGGAAAAATTAAGTAGATGGCAATCCTTCCTGGAGGGCTATCATTTTTAAATGTTTTCTTGTCATTGTGTCTTTTCTTCATCAAACTGTGATGGCTATAAACTGTCTCAGACTATTAGGGTTTACTTTCCAACATCATTTTGGCATAGAAAGTATTTGTGGAACCCTAATGCTACAGGAGAGTCTTTGTACTGATATTTGTCAAAAATAATGAAAATGGTTTATGTTCTAAAAATGTACGATTTATCAAATAGCTTGTATAGTCAATTTAAATAAGTCTTGTAGAAGTTTCAGTCTTGATTTGAAAAAATAGCATAGGATGAATTTATTTATAAGAACCTTAATAGTTTCTCTCAATTCCTTTTACATTTTAGATTACCTTATAATTTTCTAAATCTACATGAACAATAATGATCAATTTTGTCAGTATTATTCACACCTTTTATTAATTTAACATAGATGAATAAATGTGAATGTTGTGAAGAGTTGATTGGGAATAGATTTTAAATCTGACAGTTAGATTACAGGGTACCTAAGAAAAAATGGCTCTTTCACTAGGTACCTAGTAATTTAATTCTTGTTTGAAATTATTATAATTTATTACAGTGTGTGGGTCCTAATGAATGTCTACTATTAAATGAAAAGGAGAAATTGAAATTAAGATTATGAAATTCTTTTAACTCATATCTTAAAATCCTCTTAAACAATTCAGAAGGCATTAATAAGCTATGTGGGCTTCTTTCCATATCCTATAATGGCAAATAAAAACATTTTTTTTCAGCATTTGAAGATTCTAAAAAATGTTGAATGCCATTAAACCTCAAAGCATGCAATCTTGAAATTTTATAAAATGGCAATAGCCATTATAACAGCATTAAAATTGGCAACCCCATTTAAATATTTATTTGGAATATACAGACTTTTCTAGCACTTAAGTTATCCAGAAATGACTAGGTTTCCTTCCTGTTAAACATTTAATGTAAGACAATTTGAGATTTCATAGAGCTATAAACTATACCAGATTAACATTTTAAAATTTCTACATATCAGCCTTCCATATACCAGGGAGAGTTTTAAAGCGTGAGTAAAAATTTATAAATAAAGATATCCAGTGCCCACAGGCATTAGATGTTGTCACTTCATTCCTAGATCTAAGTAAAACCTTTCATGTATACAAAATGAAGATTAGGTCTTTGAGAAATAATAATTCCTAGACAAAACAATGAACATATAACCAGTTTTCTATCCTGATAAATTATCTGAAGTATCATTTGAAAGTCCTGTTGAATATCTTACCTGGGAAGAAACAACACTCTTATAATTTTGACCATGTTTATTCAAGAATCACTTAAAAGAGAGAAAATCAAATTGCTCCTTTAAATTTCAAGCTCTTAGTGCTTACCTAAAACCCCTAAAGCTTTGTTTCCTAACTTCTAGAGCTTTTCTTTTTCATTGAGGCTGCTATAAGATCCTGTATAAATTAGTAGTTAGTTTATATGTAGAGAAAGAAATAGAAATTAAGTAAGTTGATGATAAGTTTACATTTGATTGCAGAGAATAACCCTGCATTAGATTTTCAACAGTCTCAGAGTAATATCAGCATAGGAAACAGGGCCTGGCTTTGGGCCTGGCTATCTCTCGTTGGTATATTCCTCCACTCTCTCCCCCTCCCCCCCACTCCACAACAATTTATATATTAGAAATAAAATGTAACTTCTTCAGAGACTGGCTATTTGTATAGATTTTTTGTTGTTGGTTAGATTTTCACAGGATTTCCTGTTAGGCTGTGAATCTGTACCTTTAGGCCTATATAAGAGTTACAACTCCATTCTCCTTTTAATAAAATTCTTCATTTCCCTACGGTACAATCCCCACTCCCACCCTCATTTCAGGTTGCATATTGTCAAAAGAATGTAGTAGGAATTCTAGCAGTGTTTGAATGGGAAGGTGATTGTTGTCTCTGATAATATGATTGTTGAGGTCAAGTTAGTACATCATCTGAAAGAAATAAAGGGCAGATACAAGTAGAGCAATCCTCATTTAGTAATGATTACTGATCACTTTTTAAAATGCTTACACTAGTTGTTAAATAAGAAAACAATTGGATAGAATTTATTCTGCCTTCCTTTCTATAAATAAACTCTTTTCTCATCTATCAGTAATGCCCACATGGTTACTGTTTATCACAGTTACTAGTTCCATCAGTTAAATTTCGGTGTCTCTCATCTATTATTACAAAAGGCTAAAAACTGACCAATTACAACATGGGGATCGGTTAGAAATATCACTGTCTCATGTTAAATTTGAGAACATGATGCTTTTCTATGAGAAATTGCTTTCTAAAAACATTTTTGCTAATTATGATGAAGAAACTTAAAAATATTAACTTTTAAAAACATTGGCAGTTTACAAAACCATATCTATTTTTATGTTTAATTTGATTTTTTCTGCTTTGTGCCTATTGAAACTGTAAATGAAAGTTGGAAATATGTTTGCTATAACATATTTGATGTGACTGAGATGAGATTAAGCAGTTTAAATGATTTAAAATTATATTTACTTTAGTGCAATCTGTTAGGTTCAAAGCTGATCTTCCAGTTTGCTTTGTGGCATAACAAACCAAACACTGAGGGTTAAACTATTCAGGACAGGGGTAGGGTTAAAAATCTGGGTTCCCTCTCTCCTTCCCAGTTACTGAATTCTTCAGTCAGTTATATGTGCTGTACAGACATTAACTGTACTTCTTAGCAATGACCTTGTGGGGTAGAGAAGCATGGCACAGTGGCACTTTCCAGCTGTATTCAGCCTATCCGTCGGGGTATAATCATGCTCAGTCCCAGCACCGCAGGCTTGGACATATGTTGAGTTTTATTTCTTTCTTCTGACATTAATCCTATTCACCAGCTGTTCTGCCAGCTGCCATTCTTCAGCTTAGAGATTACATTTTGGGGGATACCAACAAAGGTCTAGTTGACCACTGCTTTCTTTTTCCTTTTTTCCCCCTTATTCTTTAGAAACGATTGGATCTGGGGGTTAGGAGAACTCAATCTTTTCCCACAATCACCTCACTTTTCTTTGGATCCTGGACATTAACATGATTTATGATCACTTTCAGTATGTTGCAGATAAGCCTTCCAAAGAGCCAGATTACCACCTGACTTATAAATCCCCTTTCCATAAAAAGGTTTTAAGTTTACATTGAAGGTTATAATTAATGTTTCTTATGCTACTACATAAACAACATTAATTAGTGACAAATTCTTTTGATATCCTAAAACATATTCCAGCTGAAAATATGCTTTTAGTTCTTTTTTCCTCCCCGCAGGTTTGAGAGCATATCTCTGTTAAGATGATACTTTTTTTCCTGAGCTATGGTTTCACTAATCTTGTTTGAATGGGCTATTAAATCTCTGTTACACTCATAATATATACTAATAAGTACTATAGATTTCTCACTTTGTATTCCAGATGATCTGTCCATAAGCAGGATGTTAAACATCTGTAGTTTAAGCCTTCTGGGACTAACAAATGCATTAATGCCAGAAAGAAATGCGGCCTGGATGATAAGGTCATGGACCATGTGGTAAAGAAGCATCCCCAATATTATCAAATCTATGTATTTTCTTCATTATTAATCCTTCAATTTTCATAAAGTCTAAAAAGACTAATAGATTTAAGTTGTAATCATTTACAGTACATGTTTATTACATTAATAACAACAAATACACAAAATCCCATATGTGTTATAATTCTCTCAGCTGGTATTTTAAAGTCAGTTATCCCATATGCCTCACAACAGAATTCTCTTAGCCATTAATTTACTTCAGAAGGTACCATTAATAAGTGTTTGTTGGCAAAATTCTGCCTTTATCTTTTTAATTTTGTGGCATATGTAGATTATATAATGGTAAGTAACTCAGTTTAAATAACACCTTTAGTTTGGAATCATTAGAATTAAGAACACCCTACTGAATTTAAAAATAAATAAACATAAACTAATGATGTATTTTGGAACATAGTTTTATGTGCTTGTTTGTTTATCCACTATTTCATTTATCCATCCACCCATGCATTCTTCCATCTGTCTGTCTGTCTGTCTATCAGTCCATCAATCAATCATTTATCTTGTTATTTGTCTATTTACTCCACTAAGCAGGATATTACGTTTGAGCTATAGAAAACACAACATCTTGTACTTATCAGACATTGTAACTCTTCATATATGTGGCAATCTATAGAAAAATGATAGGAAGTTTATAAATTACTTACTGAAAAAGCTATTGATTCCATAACACCCCTCATTTCTTCCCCCAAAACTCTGACGGTAGTGAACCCCGTTTACTAAATATGGACATTCTATTTATAGAAATTCATATTTTTATTGGTGGCCAAAGCACTGCTTATAGGAAAACCTACAGGTGACTAATAGGAGTTGCTCACTAAGTGGAATAATGAATAGTATTAGGTGTCAATTAAATCAAGCTTCCCCGAGGTGCAGGTGCTCCACAATGTACTGACACATTTCAAGTAGCAGTGCCACTTCACCCATGCATATGAACAAGCACATTTGCATATTAAAAAGCTGAAAATTATTTAACTGAAGCAAAAGTCTTTTAGAGATGATGGAGGTTATTAAAACTGTTGACAAGAAAGAAGGTAATTGCCTGAAAATGAGAGATGACATTCTGCTATACACAGGGAACGTTGTTTTTGTTGTATTGTGCAGCAGTGCCTGGGTGTATAACCTATTACATTGAGATTGCTCCTATGCAATTAGACCCTTTTTGTCCTCACTTCAATAAGGCTATGATTATGAAGGATTGAAGAACACTTGGCATATTGAATGTCTGTTGTTTTTATAACTTCGTCAGAAATGACAAAACACGTTTTGTGTCCTGTTTTTTCTTTGTAGGCTTATTGATTCTGTGATTATAATATTCATAAAAGACAATGTGTTCATGGTTGAACACTCTGTCATTTATACAGGTTTTATTTTTTTCTGTCTCAGCATAGTATTTGTTTGAATGCCAAGGTGTTAGTCATAAGATGAACAGATTTTTTAAAGTAAAAGATGAATAGGTGAGAAGTTTATCATGCTAATAATCCCAAATATTACTATTAAAAGTGTCATAAAAATGGATGATTTCATAAGTTTCAGATGGAAATAATTTACCAAGTAAGAAAATTTGAAAGCTATTTTATTTTCCCTTTGATTGAGCTGTTTATTTTCACTCAGATTTTTCAGAGATCTTGCTATGCTTTGGTTGTGTTTGTCAGAAGTGAAGACTCATAGCTCTAGAGGAAGGCACTTTCTTGATACTGTAAGAAACAGTGAGTCTGGAGTGACTTGTTCCATTCTGTAGGTAGTAACCGGAGCAGTTATGGTGAATATGGCAATTGAAATTGAAACATTGCAAATCATTGCAGGTGTTGAAATTTCAGGTTTTGTGCTTTATTAAAATTATGCTTGTTAAAAGATTTTATATCTAATCACCCTAATTAGGTAGGCTTCAGCGCTCAGCAGAGCCATTGTGGCAATACATGAAGTCCATTTCCATCATTATGTTCTTTCCTTGAAGATGAGCATTGGTGTTCTTTGGAATATAGCCAGCACAGAACATTCAGCTGGATTTTTAGGCCCATGATGTTCCCTGTTTTCCTGTTCTGCCAATCAGCTTCTGAAGTCTTTATTGCATGGATTTAAATCCAGGACAGCTTTGTCAGAGACAGAATTGATAGTAGTACCTCAATAAAGTTTAAATGTATCCAGAAAGTTTTCTAGGGGTGGGAGTGTCTTTTATATGCTATTCTATTATTTGATTTGGATGCATCTGGGCATTAGTAAATTAAAAAGATTTTTGTCTAGTGATTTATCTAATCTGACAAGTTCACTTTTTTAAGTTCAAGAGGGAAAATGTCCTTAGGCATTGCAATCTAACTCTTGATTAAAAAGATAAAAGTGAGATACTCAGTTCTTTTCAAAGTCCCATTATTTACTGTCTGCTGAAAACCTTAGCTATTTAACAGATGAGAATCCATGCTCAAGGAGATTTTAGAAGTCTTTAAAGTATGCCAACTTGTTACTTCACCTATCCAGATCTAGTTGCATACTCTATTCCTCAATTTCCATTCACACAACTTGGTAGTTGTATGAAATAAAATTCTTTTTATTTTAATCACTGTTAGGTATCCTGTTTCAAAATGTTGAGAACAATCTTAACCTTACTTCATGAAAATGAGTTCAGCAGAGAATAATAATTGTTTTTAACTCTATGAATAGTTAATGGAAACTTTTCTTGGTTGATTAAAATTTTTGTTTTAATTCTTGCAATTTGTTTTGGTGCCATTACTTAAATTTTCTCTCAATAAATTCATTGATATAAAGATGCTAAGAATTCATTATAATATTTTACCTGACCTTTAAATAAACATCAGTCTGTGGGTTGGAATTTTAAGAAGCAAAGTTAAAAAATTAGCTTTCATTTTAATTGTAGAAAATTATACTTTGGATGTAGTCATATTAAATATGATTTGTTTAGTAGAGACTGGGAAATAATATGCGCCAAATCAGATTCATGGATCTTTGGATCTGTTCTGGGATAACATATTGTATAAAATGTGTTCCTTTTGTCAAAGAATATCTTCTGGATAGAGAAATCAGATAGCACTGGTAAAGCAAGCATATATTTTTTCACACTGAATTCTTAGGAAACTTCACTACCTGTTACACCATTGAAAAATCCTCACAGGCTTACACAAAGTATGTGCTCATAACATGAGCTTAGGATATGAATAATGAATGAATAAGTCCAAAATATCTTGGTGGAAGGTGTATGGGAATATAGCTACTTACTAAGATTGGAATAAAATTCTAGTTTTAGGTCTTATCTGCTGTCTCCACCTTGATATTCACTTCTGATAACTACTTTTTTATGTACTTAGTAGATTTAATACCCAGACAAACATAGTCAACAAACCATCCTGTTATGCAGTTGGGAATGGTAAAAATGGGACTAAAAAACAATCAAAATTGCAAGTGCAGTAGGCTTTTAAGACATAAATTGAATGAAATATTTAGGTGACTGGCCCATACTAGGATGTTTATAAATTCAAATATGTTAATAATTAGACCTTTGCATTGTTTTCAGTTGAAAAAGTATTTGAAGAAATTGAATACGTTTGGAAGAGAACCTTTAGAATCAAAGCCATTCCCAGGGAATATAGGACACCTTACTTCTGCTTTTGCTCTAGTCACTCCCCTGAACATTTTTCAGGTAAAATCAGGTTAATGAATAACCAGTGTAACCTTAAAGTATGAAAGACAATGTGACGCCTGAAGGGCATATGTGAAGGTAGGAGCACTGTTGCTAGGAAGCTTTACTTAATTTCTCCTCTTCTTTTTTTAAATGCAGATTCAATACTCATGAACTTGATGACTTTTTTAAGTTCATTTACAATACATCTATCTTCTTCCCTGCTTACTATTTCAGAATCAATGGGAAATTCAGGACCCACAGGCCAACAAGCTTTTATATGTGACACCAAATGTGTAAAGGCTTTATTTTATATAAATGTGTGCACTTGGCATTTTCTAGATCTTAGTTTTCTGGGTGACTAATGTTTTAATCATTTACAATTAGTTTAGTTTGCAAAGGACTTTCTAATACATTGAGTTTCATAGAAATTTTTAATGAGGGGGGTAGATATTATTTTCACTCTATTCTAGAAGTGAGGAAATGAAAGATTATTCGGTTGAATAACTAGTATGCTGAAAGTAAAAAGTAAAGTAAAAATTTAGGTCACTTGACACCTACTTCAGTGTTATTTCTATTCTCATAAGTTGATATTTGATGTGATTAACATGAAGTATAGGTGGGTTAGTTTAGTGTAATGGGACCTTCTGTTAGAGCTAACTTGCATTGCAAACTCCTCTAATTAGGATTGTATAAAATCATTAGCTTATGCTTTATTTGCCTAGTGGTACTTAGTCTTTAAGATGTGAGGTGGTTCTTTTAGACCAGAAGAGTCTATTTAGAAGAAGCATGTGTGTGTGTGTTGGACGGGGGGGATAAAGAAAGGAAGAGAGAGGAAACGAGAAATTAAAGGAGGGAGATAGGTATGCTATTATAGCACATTTAGTATGTACCTTTGGCCCCCAATACCAAATCAAATAAATTAATTCTCTTCTCTTGAGTGATTTATTTCTTAAGATTGACAAGTTTACATTTCTTGAATTCATTTACATATCAATAATAGCAATAAGAAAGTATGTTTCTGTTTTCATGTTGCTGCAAAAATGTCATATTTTTATTTTTTCCCAACAATCAATTAAAAAATTTTATTGTTGAAATTTCTAAAATTACACAAATAGAGTCAGGCCACTTATCAATATTTGTTATCCTTATTTCATCTATCCCACTACTTATTTGACTTCATTAAAGTTTAATTTTAAAAATATAAATTAAGAAATGTGTGAAACATAGAATAGAATAGACATCCAAATTTCTGCCACTACTGTTCAACAGATACTACTATTTTTCATTTGTTACTTATATCAAACATGAGCATAAAATTTGTAATAACTGAAAGAAGGGAAATATGTACAAGGCAGAAGAAATAGAATAGGTATAGTAAAAGCATTTTGTAATTTCTCAGAATATCCCTGCTAGCATTTCTTTTTCATATGTCATTTACTCTGTCTAGTGCCCCATTAATGCTGCATTGAATATACTGCTCATTAGAGATAAGAACATCTTAGTTAAGACAATTTGACCTGCAGTTTGGTTCATAAAGTTGTTCTAGAATTTTCCTGCCTTTGGTATATGCTAACAACTTCTTGCTGTCAGGTATGCTTGTTGGAAACTTACTGATTATTCTTAAAATTCTTATTAGACTTTTGTTGTCATTGCTTAGTCACAATACTTATTCAGAGGCTTTTATCTAGCATCTTTTTCTGAAAATATCAGTGAACGCTAGAAGTCTGTAAAAGTTGCTCTCTAATTATTAGAGAAGGAAATCCTCTTCAAAAACATTAAGTAAGACAATGACTGAAGTTCACTTTATTTAAACAAAACAAAACAAAACTCTGTGGTATTAAGATATATTTCAAGAGGTTCAGTTTCTTAAATTTGTAAGTACATTTACCTTGGACAATTCAGCTTGTCATTTTACAAGAGATATCAAAGAAAATTATTTATAATTTTTTTTCTATACCAAGATTTTGGTTACTTGGAAAACTCAAAGAATGGAAAATGTGAATAAATACACATTATTTATAGGAAGTTCATCAGAAAACTCATTTGCTTCCATACCTGTGAAAATATTCACAAAAAATTCAGGTAATTTTTCTGTCACAGCATATGAGTGTAGGGTATATCATTGAGTTTTTGATTTAGGATCAGGCAACATCTCTGAAGTATCACTGAGTCTTAGTGATCATCATATGATACAACATGATGGAATGCATAGAAAACTGGGTGGATTGTTCTTTTGTTCATTTATTCATTCATTCACACACTTTTATTAAGCTCCTGTTGTGTGCCAGGCACAGTGCCAAGCACTGGAAAGTTGAAGAAAACCCTGGGCATCTTTTCATTTTTTAAATTTCTTAAAATATTTATATTTTATGATTATTCTTTCCCATCAATTTATATAAAAAATCAAATCAAAAGTATTTGTTGTAGTCCAGTTAATTAAGATTTAAATGTCATTTATTTTGTTTCTCATGCTTAAATGTAGCATGTGCCTGAAATCCAGATAGCATCCCTTAACTGCACCTACTCTTCCATATATCTCAAAGTAGTGTGATCCATATAAAAATTACAATTTATAATATAATTTAGAATTGCAGTATGTGCTATTTGTGTTTTTGTGTACATTAGATATGTGTTAATAGTTGTAAATGTGACGAGGATAAGGACATAAACTTCATTATTGAAAAATAATTCAAAATATTAAAAAAATTTGAAGAAGCACAGTGATAGGCACATATGGACAAAAAATGGAACTAAGATACATCTTGACTAGGAGAAACTCACAGGGAACTAGCTGATAGGTTTGATGTTGATATGGGGGCAGATTGATACAGATTGGCTTCTGTTAGCAACTGTAATTCTCATATCATGGCATTTCTAAGAAACTTTTGTTTTTGCCTCATTATGTGCTTTTATATTCTGTTAAAACTGAAACTTAACCAAGGTGGGCAACTTCTTGGTTTAATTTACCCTTTTCTTTCTAGAACCTAGCACGTTGTCTGTGACATAGGAGGTGATCAATAAATAACTGTTTGGTGAATGGATATAAATAGCTATATTAATATAAAATTCTATAATAGAAGCATGAAAGATAGGAGCTAGAACACAGAGTAGAGGAGAATTAAAATATCTTTGAAGGTTATGCATTTGAAAATGTTTTTACATTTAGATATATTTAAAACTAGTTTTATTTATGTTCTGCCAGAACACTTTTAGTGTATATTTTTGTCTACTGATTTGACAATGGCATTTGCAAATTATGAAATAATTCCTGAAGCAATAAAAACTAAATTATATTCAGTAGCAAATAACCTAAGTTCTATGAAAATTAATAACCCATGTACTATAAATACAGTAACTCTTTTAATTAGATTATTTGATTAGCATGAATACCCAGTTCTCTACTACAATAGATACCAGAGGCAATTGATAGGCTTGAGAAAAGAGGGTATCTGTAATCTTAGATAATTGGAGTTAACATTTTGAGGTTGAAAATAATATGTCTTTGTGTGTGTGTGTGTGTATGTTAAATGTTAACCTAAGAAGAAAAAAGTATTCCATTATATTATTAAGTATAAACACATTATTTAAAAATCAACATTAGAAACTGTGCATATAATCTGAACTTGGTCATCTTTATATTTTCCAACAAATCAACTTTTCTTTCAAGATGTTGGGTAAATTTTATTGATCTTAAACCATAAATTTTAAAGGAGAATTACATGAGAACTTTTTCTTAAGTGAAATTATGGAATGTTCTTACCTTTGAGTGGAGTTTCTTTTCTGCCATAACGAAGTAATGCTAGAAAATATGACCAATATAATCATTCTTGTTATAAGCAAAGCTTTGCTTATGTCATTTACTTTAGAGGACTTAATGTGCTATATAGTCTTAACAGCATAAAATCAAAATAGAAAAATATTTTTCATGTTTAACATGCTTTAATTAAAATAAAATTAAAACTACACAAATTGTTTCTTAGTATCTTTTGAAAGGGTCTTCTGTAAGTGTTGCGCATTTATGTATGTGTGTGTTTATGCACCTTTTACAAGTTATTATCTAAAGAGTATCATCTTTGATCTAAAGGTACCTTATTTGGAATAAGTGCACAATTATTATGGGCAAAATTAACTACTTCTTGTTATGAAATTATTCAATAATTCCATATGTTATTTTTGATGTTATATTTTTATTTTATTTTTTTAAGATTTATTTATGCATACAAGCTGGGGTACAGGCCAGAGACGTGGGGCAGCGAGAGGGTTCACCAGAGACAGAGTGGGGAGCACAACAGGCAGATCGTCAGAAATACACTGCTGAGGGGAGCAGCGGGTGAGGCAGGAGAGGTCTGCTGTGCCATGTGGGTATTTTCCCGGCTGGGCGTCATACTGGCGTCATTGTTCCTGACAGCTTCACAGCACAGCGCTTAACCACTGCGCCACCAGGGAGGCCCTATATTTTTATTTTAATATTTTAAAACAAGTATATTTTAAAAAAGTAACTTACCACTTTTTATTATTTATAAGTACTTGTAGATAATAAAAATTGCCTATTTCTGGAATAATTACCTGCTACCTGAAATTTGGTTTGGACACTGCCTTTCAATTGATACAGAATGAGTGGTATCGAAGTAGAAATTTTCATTCTTTCTTTTGGTTTTGATGAGACATATATCAAAAGTTCACTTGCACGCATGTGCTCTCTCTTCCCCCTAATAAAGCACCAAATGACTTTTGAACATACTATTTTTAATATAGATGATGCAAAGAGCTGTATTGTTATTTTCCCAAAATATTAATGACATGTATTTGCCTATACTCATATTTCAAGTAGTGAGAGCATTAATTTTAGAAGGGTGACTTAAAAATACCCTTAATTTTCATAACTGATATAGTTGGAATGAATTATCAAAAATATACTTTTTCTAATGTTTTCACAATTGATCTTTACCTGATTTTTCATTAAATTACCCCTAAATGTGGACTTCACCCCTTATGATCTTCATAATAATAAAAATAAATTGACAATGAATTGTCACATATTTTTTAAAAATTACAAATAGAATTGAAACTACTCAGGGTAAAGTTTTGTCTAATGGAAGTGTGTTTTCTAACAGCTAATCTTTTAAAAAAGATTAGTAATAATCTTACTTGTGGTCTCAAGATGGAATAGTTTCCACATCTTATAAATATATGAGAACTTCAGATATTAGTTATATTATTTTCAAGAATCATTTTTTATCATAAAAATATAATTATTTTAAAACAATTTCTGCTACTAAATTTCAATTTATTATTATAAATTAAAACATTTTATTTAGCTTTGGATAGGTTTTATGATGCCTGGATAGCGTTTTTGGTGAGTTGCTTTGATTGCTTTGACTTCCCACAAAGTTTCTCCTTTCTTAAAACATTACTGCACTGAACAACATAGTAAGTGACTGAAACAGTCTCTAAGTAAATGACTATATTGGTGATGAATTTTGACAAAGAAAACATTTTTTATTAATATTAGAATAACAGGAGGTTTTGTTCTAGAAAACTGATATCTAAGGAAGAAGCCATTTTAAAATAAGGGCATCAAAAAACAGTTACTGCTGGTCAATTTGATGTATTTCATTCCATATTAAAGAAATCATTTCTTAAATGCTACTCTATAATAACTTCATATACAATGTCCCATTAGTTAAATTTATAAATAGATTTTTAATAAATTTATCTTGATTCTAGAAAATCTATGTTCATTGATAATATACATCTTTCCAAGAAATGAAGGCATGGTTTTATTACTTTAGCAAATGTTCATATATTTATTATTGTTTTATCAAGACAATATACAGTAAGAAAGTGACTTAATTGTATCTCTTTGATTAAAGCTATAGGAGTGAGGCATTTTTGTAATATTTGGATGCCATTATGTTTACTTTACACCATTAAATTATATATTAAATGAAGTTAGATATGATAAAATACTGAAATTCACTTGTCTGACTTAAGTATAATACAGATACTAATATGGAATTTCTGTGTTTTATCAATGATTGGGTGTCAATTAAGTTTTGTTGGGTTTGAAGTCTTTTTTTTCTTATCACTTCTATTATTTATGAAAGCTTAAATTTTATTTCTGGGAAACACAGAAGCAAGAAAAATCATACATCACTATCAATATATTTAATATATATAAATATTAGAATGTGTATGTATGAAGATTGCTCTCTTGTAGGAAAGGGATATTTAAAACTTTGATACCAGTAAGTCATGTGTTTTTTATTGAGATCTTCAGATAAATAAACACAAAAAAACCTTTGACATAGTTCAGTTACATGAAAAGAAAGCAAAAGCATGCAGGCAAATTAACAATGGAACACTTATATACAACCAAAGCAGTTTAAAACTTATAACCTGTGAACACATGGCATCTTGTATTTTTTTAAAAGAGGTTTATTCTGATGGTGCTAAAGCTTTTATACTTTACTTCTGATCCTTGGAAATTCCTGATATACAGTGAATGAAAGAACTCTTTTCATTTAACTCTTGCTTGATATTAGCTATAAGGAATTTTATCTACTTCAGCTATGCTACTGTTGAGAGTTGATTATTTCAGATTGTAGGGATGATTTAAATCAACGATAACTGAACTGACCTGCTATAAGACCAAACCACATTTTTTCTTATTAAACATGGTTTTGGTTTCTGTCAATATGTAGTTTTTGTACGACAGAAGGACAGACAGTTAAGTTAAAGGAATTTATTAATATTATAATTATTGCATTTTTTCTTATAAGCATTTGTGAACATATGCATGTTGTATGTTTATACATAGAACCATGCAATATAGATGCCCCTCCTTCAAAAAAATATGTATCCAATGCATAAAGAAATCAACTATATACAAGCTAAATGACTCCCTGTAAAGATTGGTGCTATCAGTCACTTGGTAAGAAAGTAACTCACGATCTACAGGGAGACACAACTTAAGCAACTTATTGTTTCATTTGGAAAATGTGAAATTGGTGAATGGGTTTGTTCTCTTTGTAGAGGATTACAATAACACACGGAAGCTTATGAGTGCTTCTGACAGATGTGTTGGCGGTTTGCCACAAAGCGAAGGGTGCGGCCCTGACTGACAACTTGCAATTATATTATGATGAATGGTTCTGATGTGTGTTCAAGAGAAAACCACTTTCTAGAAAGTGAAAGTCATACATACGGTTCCTATAAAAAATCAGTTCAAAAAAAGTATCATAACTTTCTATTTTATTTTAGCATTTTGGTGGACTAGCCAATTTGAGTGTTTCTCTTTTCATAAAGGTCTCTGTTTTTGATAAATCAAGGACCAAGTCCAAAATTTTTGTGGGGAAAACTAATTTGATATCATATTTGGCATCAAAATTACTTCATCTGCATTTTTTTTTTACAAAACTGACATCTCAAAGAACTCTAATGCTTACACAAATACTTAAAATATAGACACATGTCCATACTGTGGCCAGTAAGATTACTGGAGCCAACCATTCAGAAAGGCACTGCTCTTTTTTGATCAAGTCACTTCTCTTTCTTGATTTTTTTTTTTATTGTTTGCTTTAACAACGACAGACAATGTATCCAAACAACGTGGGTGGACTAAAACTTTGGTCATTTTGAAATTGTCTCCTCCCTTTTCTGCTTTAATTTATTTTACAAAAATTTTCTGAATATGGCTTCAAAATGTAGATTTTCCAAGAGTTAGTGTGCCTCATTGATAGAGAATTTCATTACTCAGTGATGAAGCTATAATGCATCAAATATGTATTAACTAAAGTGGCACTTTTTTCCGTCATAAATTAAGAAAAAATTGACTAGTTTTCAAAAGCTAATCAAATAAAAATATGAAATTAGGTTTTGAATGTCTTTTATTGTACAGTACTTAAATTGTGCAAATTGTAAGCAACTTTTAGCACATAGACATAAAGTATATCTTCTATAAAATACTGTTATTTTCAAAGTGTAAGTTTTTAACTGTTTCTCTGAGGAGTCCATGGCATGATAATTTTGTGGTTAGACAAACACCTATTAGAGATATCAGTAAGCAACATTATAATTATGAAGATGAAATTAAAATACATGTGGTAATATTTAGCATATGAAGCATAACCAAAATAGTCAAACTCTTCAGAAATAATCATATAAAAAATAAAGCATTAAATACCTCAGTAAGAATTGATACAATTAAAAATACTATTTTGAAAAGGCAATCTAAAAACTGGAGAATTACTGATTTACCTTAAATTTCTCAAAATTGATTAGGTTATCTTGTTTTTGTGTCCCTAAAACTAAAAATAAGGTCATATAAAGATTTGAAATAATCCAAAAACAAGTGTTGAGTGATTTTAGATCTCAGTTTACAGCATTCAGTTTTTGTCCTTTGGACTTGTCTCTAATTCCCTTTGTGATATTTAGGGTGTGTCAACTCAGGATATTTTATTAGCAGGACAGTTTCATTGTTACTGAAATAACAAATCTTTCATAGTTTAAGAATGATATTGTAGAAACAGCAGCATTCTAGTACAAGAATCAGGGATCTTACAACTTCATTGTAGATAGAAGTTTCTAAGAGAGAAAAAAATATACTCATAGACTTTTTTAGTGTTTTGATTCAGTTCATATTAGTCCTCCTGTACTTTCTTTACCATCCATGTGGTTGACTCCATTTACCCTCCAACCTTCCTGTTGAAATATCAATAACTAGTTTTCTGTTTGGATTTCCTTGTGGAGCCCTGAATTTTGTTTACCTTATCAGAGGTAGGCCTGTAGTATATCCTTATTTGATGATATAACAACATTTGTTATTGTTTGAGTTTGATCATTTATTAATAAAATATTTTAAGCTTTTACAGATGTGCAAGTTGTTTGGTTAAAAAGTGTTATTTTCGTCAGCAGTTTTTTCTTTTGCCATCTAAATTATCTAACCCCTCTCCTTTTTTTGCTTTTTTTTTTCTTTCTTCAATCTAAACTTGATGTTGGTGCTCTGGGGCCTCCAATCTGTGCTTGATTTAGTTTTTACCTGGAAGAGGAGCATTTACCAACCATTCGCAGGTGCAAGTTAAAGCTTGTTAGATAGCTTGGCATCTAAGCTATGAGCGCTGAGTAATAACTTATAAAGTATAGTTTTGATCAGATGGAGTATGTATTTGTGGGAAGAAAGTAGATTGTATTGTTTTATGTTTGCACCATAGGTCATAATTATTGTAGTGTTTATAGGATAATAAACTCATTAGGCAATTATGTCTTGTTGAGGTATTTGAAACATTATTTGTTTTTAACTTGAAAACCCTCAGGTAGGTAATAATTAGATTTCATTTGGGATATTTTATTTAAATGGAAGGTAACGACAATAATCTGCATATTTCCTTTTGTTTATTTTTTTTTGCCATTTTAAAAATAAGCTAAGCTAAACAGTAGTACAAAAATAGTAAGTCCATCTTTCCTCTGACATGATTGAGGTGATTCAAAATTTCATAACATTTGGATAAAATTTGCCTTGACTATTCATCATTGATCCTATCATTAATGTCTTTTTTTCCAGCTATGACATTAATCATATACTTTCTGTCATACTAGGCACTGGCTAAATGCTTTTTATACATGATCTCGTTTGAAGACGTAGATGCCATTATTATTAATACTTTGCAAATGATAAAATTGACTTAATCAAGGCCACAAAGTTAATAATTTACAGAAACCCATGTAATTATTGTCATGCTATGTAATAAACTAAGGAAAATTGTCTGTGAAATTCCATATCCCACTTCCTCCAGTAGAGGAAGCAAGGAAGATAAATGAATATAATTTTTTTTTCTACCCCCATCTAGTAGTTTCTAGTATTAGTACAGGTTAACAATGTTAGGACTTGACCTGCATCCCTGCATTTCTTTTGCCTTTCTCTCATTATAAGGTGGTCATGGCAGCCCTACATTCTAAGAAAGAGAGCAAAGGAGGGGGCATGGCAGAACGTTTTTCCATGTAAACCTCTTTTAAAAACCCAACGTAAGAAAATCTTTACTAGCAGTAAGAAAAACCCCATAGCAGTCTGTTACAGGGCTGTAAGTCTAGCTTAGTTCTTTTGACTTAATCTTATGCCTCTTTGGCAGAGTCTCTAACTTTGCTGAGAGGACTTACACTGTTTTTTTTTTTTTTTCCTTATTTTGCAAATCTGTGTTGTATCACACAGAATTTTGGATGCCATTTATAGAAAATTGTAGAATAAGTTTGATAAACATCAATTTAGTAGTTAAGAATATGGATTCTGAACTCAGATTGCCTCACTTAGACTCTCACTTCTACTATATATTAGCTATCTAACTTTGGGGGAGTCTTCTTAATTTCTTTGGCTCATCCCACAGACTTGTAAATATTAATGAAATTCTTAAATTTAAAGCACTCAATTCAATGTACAGTTATTAAATTAAGTCCCATCATATTAAGTTTTCAATAATGTTGGTTATTATCTACACCATGCGTAGGAAAATGACAAGTCTACCAAAGAATATAAATATCCATGAAGTAGAATATGAAACCATTTATATTTTACCATTTGTCAGATAGTGTTTAAGAGAGTATTTAGTATTTACTATGAGGAAAGCTAAGACAGCATAAAGAGATAACAAAAAGCTACATAAATTTTCAAAGAAAGCAAAATTGTTACTTGGTATACCTATATAGGTGATTACCCCCTTTCTTGTCCCATTACTGTCTCTGCTTGTCCTTACTGAAATGTCCAGTTCTCCGAGTTACCTTGCCTTCTTTTTCCTCATCAAATAGGCCCTTTGTGCAAGTGATCTTAGGAGATAAGAAGAAAAAAATCTAGGGCCTCCCTGGTGGCGCAATGGATTAAGTGCAGCATTAAGAAGCTATCCAGAGTGCTGCAGCATGAGTTCAATACCCTGCCAGGGAGATTCCCACATGGTGCAGCAGACTTCTCCTGCATCTCCTGCTGCTCCCCCAAGCAGTGTACTTCAGTCGATCTGCCTGTTATGCTCCCCACTCTGTCTCTGGTGAATCCTCTCACCCCCCCCCACCTCTGGCCTACACCCCAGCTTGTATGCATAAATAAATAAATCTTTTAAAAAAATCTAAATATTTGATTAAAATAATTAGCATTGGAAAATATAAAAATAAACAATAGAAAGATTGTTAAGAAATTATTAAATTGATATTAAATATCATTCTTATGCAATATCATTTTATGCAAATACTAGTGAGCAGGTGGCAGACAAATGGACAGATGGAAAGACTTGTAAAAATGGGGTCATATTATAGATGCTATTGCAAATAAGAATGGATACATTTTATTTGATTTGATTTTAATAGAAAAGAAACTGAAGTAGAGCTAAAGGAGTTGCTGAATCCCAAATAAATGTTTGCTTTTAGCATTAGAGATAATATTTTGTAAAATATTCCCCTTAAAGCTTAAAACTGCGCATGGGATAATGAAAAATTAAGAGGTTTTCTTATTTTTTTTTTTGAAAAGCTATATATTTTTAAAAGTAATAGTTAACTTCCTACTTAGAAAGATACGGGCATTATATATTGTTAACACTTTCTCCTACATCTCTACCATCGATTTAGGAATTTTTTATGTTAATTTACTACATACGCATTGCCTAGGTTTATAACATTTATATTCTGTTTTGTAACCATAACCCCATAGTTGTTTAGTGTTTATTCCCATATGTGTATAAATACAGTCATCACTACTATTTTTATTACTGCAACTTCTCATTTTCCTACTTTATTTCCTTTCTTAATTGCTTGAGTTTCATTTTTGTGAAGCTTCCCTCCCAAACCCCCGAAGGACTCAAAAGTGTGGTGTTTCCAATGTCCTGTCACTGTTCAGTCTGCCTGCCTTTCATCTTCATGTGTGAATGGCACATACTTTATTTTTTCTCCAGGATTTTGTATATATTTTATCTATTTCTCTTTTGTTTGTTCTTTGCTTTTTCAGCTGGGAAGTCTAAGAATATTATTTTGGGGAGGAGTGAGAAAATAGTGAGATTATAAATGGGAAGAATTCAACTAAGTTTTTAATGGGGTCAGCTTTCTTTTCTGAAATTTCATAACTTACCTTCTATAAAGATCAATCCAACTAATTAGGAATGGGGATGGGGTTTGTTATTCACTTAGGGACTTTACTCTCTGGGTCATACCCCAAATTTATTGTGCTGACCTAGAATCTTAACATCTGTTGGAGAGAAATAGTCTTCTTTACTCTTCCCATTTTGTCTATTTCTTCCTAGTTTTCTTTTCTATGACATTTCAGGTGAAAATGAAAAAGGTAAAACTCATTCAGATTGCTTCACACTTGATTTAGGAATATCATTAACAATTCTTTGTGTTTTGTTAACTCACCTGTATCATTTTTATTTCTTTCAGCATGGTTGCCAGT
Organism: Scalopus aquaticus; assembly: GCA_004024925.1. Classification (NCBI taxonomy): domain Eukaryota; kingdom Metazoa; phylum Chordata; class Mammalia; order Eulipotyphla; family Talpidae; genus Scalopus; species Scalopus aquaticus. The sequence continues at coordinate 155,621 of PVIJ01001055.1, read as the reverse complement.
TTTAAAGATTTATTGAATTTAATTATTTCACCTTTTTTGTTTTTTCATTGGACTGAAGTTGGTAATTTTTCTTTTTTTTTTTTTTTTTTTTTTTTTTTTTTTTTTTTTTTTTTTTTTTTTTTTTTTTGGTTTAATTTTTTTATTTTTTTTTTTTTTTTTTTTTTTTTGGTGATGTTTAGTTTTACTTATGGAGTTAATAATGCAGGGATGGAAATTTGTAAACTAATTTTGATATGCTTTCAGAATCAGAAATCTTGCCCCCTTAAATTTTTTTTTTATTTATACATACAGGCTGGGGTACAGGCCAGAGGCGTGGGGCAGCGAGAGGGTTCATCAGAGACAGAGTGTGGAGCAGAACAGGAAGATCAGAAATACACTTCTGAGGGGAGCAGCAGGCAAGGCAGGAGAGGTCTGCCGCGCCATGTGGGATTCTCCCCGGCCGGGCATTGAACTCGCATTGCGTGCTGCCGACAGCTCCTCAGCACAGCGCTCAACTGCTGTGCCACCAGGGAGGCCCTTTGCCCCCTTAATTTTTGATGGGAAAGTATAATCTGGTAAATTTGTCTAACATTTGCAAGTAACATTTTGTCTTATACATAAGAAGTTATTTAATCACTAAGTCATCATGTGTGTCATTTTTTTTAAAGATTTATTTATTTATGCATACGAACTGGGATACAGGCCAGAGGCGTGGGGCAGCAAGAGGGTTCAGCAGAGACAGAGTGGGGAGCAGAACAGGCAGATTGATGGAAATACACTGCTGAGGGGAGCAGCGTGAGGCAGGAGAGGTCTGCTGTGCCATGTGGGAATCTCCCTGGCCAGGCGTTGAACTCGGTTGCTGCTGCGGACAGCTCCACAGCGCAATGCTTAACCGCTGAGCCACCAGGGAGGCCCATGAGTGTCATTTTTATATATCTCATGGCCACCATCATTTTTAGGGACTTGCAACTCAAAATAACACTTTGAATGAAATATATAGGGGAAAGGTTGAAAATGTCCTCTGAAAACAGGAAATAATGCAAAGTCTCTAGAAATTCTTCTGAATGAATATGGAAACTTAGTTTGATCCAATGTACCTCATTCATTAAAAACCGGTTGCTAGATTGGAGGGACCCAATGGTTGATGGTAAAGGACTGTGGGTGCTTTGATGTGGTAGATATGCTGTAGTTTGACATACATCTGAGAAGGTGTGAACCTATTACCCTAAATCACGTACAGGGTTGTCAACCGATGTTGCCTCAATAAAAACAAAAGTAATAAAAAAAAACTTAAAAAAATTTCTATCTTGTGGTAATATTCCCTAGAAATATCTACTATCAAAGTTTAAAATCAAGTAATCTATTTACGCACATCTGAAACAACTGCTGTATAAAATATTTGTTGGTTTAAAATAATAACCAATTTACATATTACAGTCTGCTTAAATTTGTGAAATTGCTTTATTCAAAAAAAGCTTTTACATCCTAATGATACAGTAGTTATATGTACTTTATATTCTGTTTTGAGACAGTTTATGCAGTTCATATTTTGGTTATGTGGTCAAATTATATGTAATATAGGTATTTTGTAGTACAGAAGCTGAAAGTGTTCAAAGTAGTAATTATTGATGGATTTATTATTTATAAAAGGAACAGATGATCATCTGTCCTCCCTGTTCTTGGTTTCTGTGTTCTTAAAGTCAGTTTATCCTGCCCTAGAATAATTTTTACATGATTTATAGTTTATGTCTTCTTCCTAATAAGAGAGATTTGTGATTGTAAATGAGTGAAATAAACAAGCTTGCAACATTAACACAATTTTAAATCAGTGGCTTTTATGCCTGGAAATTAATAGCAGAAAACTTCTATTAAATAACTCTTGGTCAAAAGGGGAGAAAACAATCTGAATATTATAAAACTTTAAAAAATAAATATAAAGGAAGTACATTTTAGAATCTGTGCTATGCAGTACATTTAAAGTAATGATCAGAAGTGATTGCATAATTTTTTTTAGCAGTAAAAATTTAAAAATGAAAAAGATCTCAATTCTAAGATCAAAAAAATCTAAGGAAAAAAATTGATAGGCCAAAACAAACAAACAAAGATAAAAGCAGAAATTGATGAGGTAGAAAATTAAAATAACTGACTTAACTGGTAATAAAATATTAAAGTTAGTGAAAATACAAACCACTATCTAAATTAGTAAGAAAAATATGGTATAAGCAAAAATACACAGCATATTGAGTGTGTATCAAGGGCAAATGACAATATAGAAGCCATAAAAATCAAAAGGTGCCACTTTTCATACTTGTGTGTAAATAAATTGGAGAATATAGGTAAAAGGATAGTTTGTGGGATGAAGGAAAATAGTACTGAATGCATATGTTAAGAAAGAAAAGATATATAAAATCAATAATTATGCTTTCACCTAGGAAAACTAGAAAATAACCCAGAAAATTAAAGCAACAAATTGAAGTAACAAATTACCAAAATTGACCTCGTTAACAATAGAAAGCTTAAGAGATTAATTTTCATAGAATAAATAGAGAAAATTAGCAAGGAAATCCCTACAAAAGCATTATGCCCAGGAGAATTCACAGGGGAATTCTACCAAATCTTTGAACGCTAGATATACCCAATGTTCCATAAATGATTCCAGAGTTTGAAAATGGAGAGATTCCTAATTATTTTTATGAAATAAATATAAATGCATGTCTTTATCATGTTAAAGACAGTATTATAAAAGTAAATTATAGATGAATATTATTTATAAATATTGGAAAATCACACAAAATATTAGCAAACATAATCAAATATCACATTAAAAACAGATTATACTCTGAGAAAGCAGAATTATGCCAGGAATGCAAGTTTGGCTCAATATTATGAGTTTCCTCAATAGAATCACTATATTAATGGGTATAAGGAACATAGTAATGGGATTATCTCTAGAACTGCTGAAAAGCTACAACACAACTAATACCCACTTTTGAGGAAAATTATTCAAGAGAATAGAAATAGGATGATTTTTTTTGTGGTAATATATATATAACAAAATTTTGCCATTTTAATTATTTGCATGGTTACAACTCAATGTACAGTTTTGTACAATCATCACCACTATTTTCAAAACTTTTTCATTCTCCCAGCAGAAACTCTGTGATCATTAAATAATAACTCACCATTCTCCTCTCCTCTCATCCCCTGTAAACTAACCTATTTTCTGTATCTGTGAATTTACCTATTTTACATATTTCATATAAGTGGAATCTTCAATTTTTGTCATTTTGATATGATTTATTTTACCTAGAATCATTTTCACAAGGTTAATCCATGTTGTAGCATTGATCAGAACTTTATCCCTTTTTATGTCTAAATAGTATTCTATTGTGTATATTCCAACTTGTATGTATATGTCTCTATGTATGTATCACGTTTTGTTTATCCATTTCTATTCATCTATGAATAATGTTGCCAAGAAGATTGGCACATAAGGATCTATTTAGGATCTAGTTTTCTATACCTTTGAGTGTGAACCTGGGATTGCAATTGTTGGGTCATAGGATAATTCCATATTTAACATTTTGAGGGTCTGTCAAACTGTTTCCAGTGATGGCTACACCAGTTACCATTCTAACAATATATGAGGGTTCCAATTTCTCTGCATCCTTGCAAATGCTTGTTATTTTCTGGGGTTTTTTTTTGTATTATTATAGTCATCTTCATGTTAAGCGATATCTCATTGTGGGTTTGCTTTGCATCTCCCTTCTAATGAGCACCTTTTCATGTGTTTATTGGCTATACGCTCATCTTCTCTGGATAAAATGTCTATTCAAATGTTTTCCCCATTTTACAGTTATCTCATTGTCTTATTGTTATTGAGTTATAAGAATCCTTTACATATTTTTAGTATTAAACCCTATCAGATATTATGAATCCTTTCTTCATATGATGAAGTATATATATTCTAGTCCTAAAGTGTGCCACTTAATTATGGAGAAATACTTCAGACATTTCTATTAAGATTAAGAACAAGATTTGATACCTATTATCAACATTACAACTTAATTAAGAGATATCTCAGTGTAATTTTCTTCGTATTTCTTGTGCTTTGGGACTCTTTGGGCTTCTTAAATCTGTAGGTCTATAGTTTTCATCAAATTTGAAAAATATCAGTCATTACATTTTCTCTTTTTATTTTATGATTTGTTTTTTGATGTAACATTTGTTTACAATACTATCTATGATTCAGAAATACAGTATCACACCTCTTCAGATGTATGTTAGCCATACACCAAGGTACCCATTGTCCTCTAGTTCTTTCTGTCCCTCTCTCCTTACCTTTGGGGACCCTAATTAGAGAGAGGTTTGCCCATTTGAAGTTGACTTGTAGCTTACTTATTATAGGAACAGAATGCTATATATGCACAGATTCAAAGTATTTCCCTATATCATTTACCAAAGTAAAATAGTAACTTTGCAGTGCAAGAACCTGGAAGACACCATCGTAATGAAGCAATTTAATCAAAAATAGAATAAGTCAACATTCTGTAGCTCTGAATATAATGCACTAAATTTGGAATATAATTTTTTTGTGGTATTCCTTCCAACAATGCATTACATGAATCTAATAATGGGGATACATTAAAAAAAATTGATGAGCATCTTACAAACCAACTGGTCAAATTTATGGAAGACAAAGACTAATCAGCTACAGTTTAAAGAAGACTGCAATTATTAAGGTCTCCAATTCTGTTCTGATATTTTGCAGTTATAGGCAGTTGTAGTTATAGAAGACATTGCAGGTTTGATTCTAGATCACTGCAGCTACAGATACTGTTGTCCTTGAGATGGAGTATAACTTTCTACTTTAAATGTTATACTTTTGCTTGTTGCTATAGCTGATGATTACAAAATTTGTACTCTGAGATATTGTCTCTTTCGAAGAGTACACTTTTAGACAGACCTCATTATTTATTTTTTTTGTATATCTGTGCTTTCAGATTAGGCTTTAGGCATTCTAAGACTATTTTCTGCCATTGTGTAGTAACCATTTCCCTCTCTTCAGTTCAGTATCTGGTTTAGTTTATATATTTTCACTTTTTAATTAGGATGTAATTGACATATAGCACTGTGTAAGCTTGAGGTATACAATGTACTGATTTGATATTTATAGATTACAGTATAATTTTATCACCTAGCATTAGCGAACTTCTCTGTTGGATCATACAATTATCATTTGTTTGGTGGTGAGACTAATTAAGTAGTCTTGAAGAAACTTAGAATTTTATAATATAGCATTGTGGACTGTTATTACTATGCTGTGCATTAGATTTCCAAAATTTAAATATCTACTAGTTGCAGGTATCATTCAGAACAAAAAATCTACATAATCTTTGAATATTCAGACCTAATGAATTTTCAGAACTGTATTGTTGGTGAGGTTGACTTGCCACTTAATGGTAAGAAATTAAGTATCCAATTTAATGTTCATGGAAGGGCCAAAACTTAGAAATTGTGTAATTGTATCTCTGTAGTCAATTACACAAGGAGTATGGGTAGGCTTTCCCACACCAAGAAGCAATTTTCAGACACTAGCAGGGTCTCAGAGAATTCAACTCAATTCTTACACTATCTACTCAGAGAGAATGTCGGATTCCACAGGTTAAGGACTCATTCTCCCAAAACCACTTCAGATGCTGACCTCAAGTTCAGGATGCCACCTGGACTTCTGACCAACCAGCTACAATAAGAGATTTCCAAGACCCTTCTTCAGACATCAAGTGCTCATGGCAATCCTATATTATCTATGCTTCTGGCTGATTGGCTGTAAATCAGAGGTTCCTGTGACACCCTCTTAGGTTCAATTACTTTGCTAGAATGGCACACAAAACTCAGAAAAACCATTTACTGATAGGATCACTGACTTATTACAAACAATATTAACGACATAAATCAGTAGTTCAAATGAAGAAATTCATAGGGCAAGGTATGGGGAAAAATCAAGGAACTTACATGCCCTTTCCAGGGGGGCCATTCTCCCCATATCTGCATAAGTTCACCAGCTCGGATGCTCTCTGCAGCTCCCTTTTGGTTTTTTATGGAGGTGCCATTACATAGGCATGACTGATTAACTCAATGGCCTTTGGCAATTGAACTCCACCAGCAGCTCCTCTCCCCTTTACAGAGGTCAGGGGGGTGAGATTAAAATTTCCACTCACTTTTCAAGCTGGTTTCCCTGGCAACCCCTCCCCCAGCTCCTCAGGTGTTTTCCCAAGTTACCTTTATTAACATAACAAAAGACACCTTAACATTCCCAGAGACTTAGGAGATTCCTAGGTGAACCAGGAACTATGAAGATGAAATATATGTTTGAGCAATTTTTTCTAGCCATCTGAATGAACAAATGTGTATTTCTTATAAATCTCAATATCACAGACATAGGCCATGATCAGCTTCCAGTTTAGTTCATAGCTGGAATCCCTCTGACTCCACTAATTGTTGTCTAATTTGAATGGATGATAAAGAGGCACAGAGTTCATCTTGAAGTTGTGTGGGGACTGCTGAAAGAGCCTTTGTACTCTATATAATAAAGAGAACTGGACAGTGTTTGGACTTTACACAGAACAATACTTGGTTGAGAATTTGCTATCATTTTTTCTGTTTCCTCTCAAAAGAGTAAGACTGAGGGAGCATACTTTCAATTTTCCTTTCTGTGGCTACAACTTTTTTTCTTTTCAAAAGCATAATTTTAGCTTTTGTTCTCCTTTCACTAAAAATTAAATGTTGAATATAAGGAAATGTTTAAAATAATGAACAAGAATTTATGTTTAAGTAGAAATTTTCAAAACACTTATGATTACTTAATTGACTGCCCTTGCTGTGAGAAAGATCATTCTTCTAAAGACTAATGGCTTTAGCCAGCTTGCCTTGAACTTACAAGCTATCATTCATCTCAAGATCAGTTTTTTTAATTAAAAGTTAGTATTTCATTAAGAAAACCATACAAAACTCCAGGATTGATTGCAGAATTCTAGCAGAATTTCATACTGCAGTGGATGGATTGATAAAGGGTTCTGGATTTGTCACTTTAAATTGCATGTTTCTTCCCTGGATTTCTACTTCTGCCTACTATTTACTACCTACTGCCTATCTCTACTACACTGGACATTCGGGATCTGTGTGACTCCTTTTAAAATGTCTTCTTTGGTGCTTTGAACATAGCCAAGACATGCTAACATATTAAATATGAACTGAAATTTTTGGCAAAACAGATGGTAAATAATTACGTAAAATAAACAGTATTAAGTATATAAAACACTATTTGCTTATTCTAAGGATCCCAGTAAGATTTACTATGTCCTCAGTTTTCTTACCATTCATTCCTTTTCATTGATTCCACATATTTTTATTTAGTGCCTACTATATTCACTATATGTACTTTACATAGAAATCTTGCATATTTTGTAAATTTATTGTTGTAAAAATTATTTTCCGTTTTTTGCAAGTATATGAAAATAAATGTATTTTTTTGTATCTCATATTCAGAGATCGTACTATGCTCATTTCTAACAGTTTAGTTTGGACTTTAAATTTTTTTTAATTATATAAACCTTGGTAAATAATGAATTTTATTTTTAAAAAGAATATTAGCTTTTTAACTAAGTAAATTATTTTTTTAGAGCAGCGTTAGATTCATAGAGAAATAAAATGGAAATACAGAGTTCTCACACATACAGTATTTCTCCACAATAAATGCCTTACTCTAGAGAAGTATGTTTCTTAAATCTATACTGACACATAATTATCAAAGTTTACATTACTGTTCACTCTTGAACATTCTATGGTTTTGACATCAGTTCACTACTGTAGTATCATTCATTAATTTCTCTGGCTAAATATCCTCTGTCTTTTCACCCCCTTACTTCCCCATAATCCCTGGCAACCACTAATCATTATGCAGCCTTCATAGTTTTTCCTTTTCCAGAATGTCATATATTTGGAACCATAACTATGTAGCCTTTCACATTAACATTTAAGATGATGGTTATATACTTGATTAAGATCTACCATATTTGTTACTATTTGGTTTTTTATTATTAATTTTATCTTCTACATTTTTTCTGCCTTTTTTTGTGATTTGAGTTGAGCTATTTACATGATTTCATTTCTTTCCTTTCCTAAAATATTAATTACATTTCTTTTTAAAAGTTTTGTAAATTGATTGCCTTAGAAATAGTAATATATGTGACTAAACCAGTCTACCTTCAAATAACACAGACTGGCTTCCCAGATAGTACAAGCACCTGAAAAAACCAAAATATAACCAATTCCTATCTCCCTTATTTTATAGCATTCTATTAATCCATTTCACTTGAATATTAGCATGCGTATATTCTTAAGTATGGATTTATTCTAGGTATGCAAAACTGGTCCAAAAATTAATTAATTAATGAGACCATTATGTTTCATTCATAATGATCAGATGCATTGTTGCAATTACTCTGAATAAATTTACGTTAGATTAAGGATAAGAAAAATAAAATTTTCTATTTTAATTCATTTATTTATCTCATAATACTTTTCTTTCCCCTCATTATATAGATCTTAGATTCTGACCTATATATTTTTCTTTTAACATTTCTTGCCAGTTAGGTCTAGAGGTAATATATTACCTTCACTTTTTTTAGTCTTAGAAAGTTCTTCTTTTGCCTTCACTTTGGAAGGATAGTAGATATAAAATTCTAGGTTAGTCTATCCTATGAGTAGACTTCATCTTTGGGGTGAAACTGTGGTCCTGGACTATGCACTTCTCAGTCCTTCATCCTCCTCCCTCCTTTGGCTGGATGTGTCATGAGTTGGGTGTTTCTCTTACCCCACGTGGAAGGCTAGAGAAAACAGGAGTTGGGTTTTTCACTTTCTAGAATAGCTAGGCTTTGATAAATCTCTACCATTATAGGTTCTGGTTAGATAGTTTCAAGGGCAGGCCTGGTTAATAACAGAATACTCTAGGGTATTTCAAATGATTTCTCCTCCACCCACTGGATGCATGAAGGGATTGTTCTTTAATATTTGCTCTGAGAAACTGGTAGAATACCTGGAGGTAAATCTCATAAAAGGGTGAGCATCTCTCCCCTCATACCTGCCCCCTCCACACACTGTGACTGGTCCTCCCTGGAGTTTTTAATTTTCAGAGTTGTTCACACTGAATCTCTAACAATTTTCAATAATAGTTTAAGTTTTCCTATACTCACCCTGATTTCTGTGGACATTTATGCTCATGAGTTTCTGCTCTGATAATTTTTGATTCTCTGTATTTCCTGTCTTTCTCTCTAAAACTTATGGGAGTGATTTGTTGTGTGACCTCACTTCTCAGACAGATCTAAGAAGAGTTTTGATTTTTTGGTTTGTTTAATGTTTTAATTGTTAGAACAGAGTGGCAACTTCTAGTCTCCTTTACATGCCACACTGGAAATCAGAATTTTGATATATACACACCCCTTACCCTCTCTCTCTCTCACTCTCTTTTTCTGATCTTATTTCTCTACCTAAGATTACCAGGACAATGTTGAACAGAATGGTCATAGATATTTTTGTCTTGCTCCTGAACTCCTCTATCAAAACTCTCATCTATTCCATGATTGCTGATAGTTTTTTTTTTTTTTATCATGTATGGGGTATTAAATGTTATAAAGTGCTTTATTGACATCTATTGTAATGGTCATGTGATTTTTTACCTTTATCATAGTATATGTATATTGATTGACATTTGGATCTTTAAGCAACTTTGTATTCCTGTAGTAATTCCTAAATAGTCTTTTTGTTTTTTATGTTGTTGGTTTATATTTTGTTAAGGATTTTTGCACCTATTTTTATGAGGAAGATTGTTATGTAAATTTCTCTCATAATGTACTTGTAAAAATTTTGCATAAAATGAGTTGGGCAGATTTTCATCTTTTCCTATCTCTTTATGAACTTGTATAATATTGGTACTATTTGTTCCTTGAATGTTTGGAAAAGTTAGCCAATGTAGCATCATGACCTGGAGTTGTATCTGTGTGAAGGCTTTAAATTATGAATTCAGTAACTTTAGTGGATATGGAACTATTTTTATTTTTTATTTTAGTAAGTTTATTTTTCAGGAAATATATCTGTGTCATCAAAATTTTGAATTTATTAAAATTAAGTTGTTTATTTTCTTCTATTATCAGTATCTATCTATCTCTCTGTCCTTCTATCTGTCTATCTAGTGAAGTCTCCTTTTTCATTATTAATATTAACATTTTAATCTATCTTTATTACTTATTTAGTAGTAGCTATAATTTCCAGGGAGGAGTTGTTTAAGAGTTAAGGGAACTATGGAGGGAAAGAACTCCAAAAATCTTCTCAGGAGCCTTCTAGATTGTTTAGCTAAGTACTAAGTTGCACATGAATGGAGTATGACTGCCAAAGCCTTGGCAAAGAACAATTCCTAGAAAAGAAAAGACTAGTAAACTACAAAGTCATCATGGCTCACACATTGTCAAAAAACATTTAAGCTCCCTTTTGCTACAGTGGGATATCTCAATTGAATACCCATTGCATTCATTAAGGACTACCAAATACCACACATTTGGAGTGATTTAGTTAGCCCTACACAAAAGGTCACCCCATACACACCACAACTAAGCTTAAAAAGAAGCCCCATCAGGGCCTAGATGATCTCTGATGAAATGAATGTCCATAAGAAGAAAATAAGAGCTCTTACAGGAAAAGAACAACTTCTAAATAACCAGAAAAGTCATATGCATCTTGTCCAGCACCCAGGAAAATATCAGACTTATGAAGAAGCAAGAAAATGTGACCTATAGTCAGTCAGTCAATGCAAAGAGATACAGAAATTATAGCCATGATAGAATTAGCAATGACTAAAGTAGCTATTATAAATATACTGAAGTATTTAAAGGAATATATTAGCATAATGAATAAGGAAATTTCAATAATAAAAAAGTACATGCACAAATATAAGAGGTAAAAAAATGCAATTCTGAGATTAAAAAATACTTGAACTTAAATGCAAACGATTAACTCTAGAGTAAAATATTAGTGAAAATAAACACTAAGCAATAAAAGCCATCCAAACAGAATCACAGAGGGGAAAAGGCAGGAAAAACTGAGCCTCAGAGTCATTGAAATGACACTTTTTGACATCCTAAAAGAAGGGAGAAAAATTCAGGCTATAATCCTATAGTTAAAACTTAAATAAAATACATTTTAGTCTAACAAAGTTTGAGAAAATTTGCCAGAAGATTTTTACCACAAAAAAAAAACTTAAAGAAATTTAGTCATCCTGAAGCAAAATAAAATTAGATTTTCAGAATTTTAAAAAGCAATGATAAATCAGAAAGCAAACACAAAATCCAGTTACATTTCTAATAGTTGATTTAGTTTTACTATAGTTGACTTTGTAGTAAAAACAATAAAGATGTATAATGGAGTGAAAAAGTAATATGTATCATAATAATGATACCAAAGATGGACATTTTGAAATTTCTTAACATTGTATTTGAAATGGCATGCTATTTGTTGGTACACTTAAGTTAAAGATGTATATTGTAAATCCTTTATTGAATAATACAACAATGAAATAAAGTGGTATAGCTAATAAATTAGTAAAAGAAGGTAAATGCAATTTTAAAAAGTTAAATTATTACAAGATGAGAAAAGAGATTAAAAAGAATAAAGATGAAAAATATGGGGAGAGTAGAAAGATGGCAGACTTAAACTCTATTACCGTAATCACATTAAATGTAAATGAATTTATCATGTCAATTTTGATAGGCATAGATTGCCAGATTAGAATAAAAAAATTCAATTAATATGCTGATTTTAGAAAGCATAGTAAATATAAAGATATATATAGGTTAAAAGTAAAAGAAGAGGAGAAGATATAACATGCAAACACTAATGATAAAAAAGCTGAAGTGTCTCCTTCAGAAAAAGGAGTATTTGCCAGAGATAAAGAAGTATTTTGTAATGATTAAAGAACCAGTTCATCAAGAATATATAACATTCCTAAATGTGTGTCCATCTAAAAACACAGGTGCAAAAATAAGTGAAGTGAAAGTTGGGCCTCCCCAGTGGTGCAGCGGTTAAGCGCTGCACTGTGGAGCCGTCGGCAAAAGCGACGCGAGTTTGATGCCCGGCCGGGGAGAATCCCACATGGCGTGGCAGACCTCTCCTGTCTCGCCCGCTGCTCCCCTCAGCAGTGTATTTCTGATCTGCCTGTTCTGCTACCCGCTCTGTCTCTGGTGAACCCTCTTGCCGCCCCACGCCTCTGGCCTGTACCCCAGCTTGTATGTATAAATAAAAAAAAAAAAAAAAGAAAGTTGATAGAACTGAAAAGAAAAAGTAAAAGACAAATTTACAATCCTATTATTGGAGTTTTCAACATTTCTCTTTAGGAATTTGAAAAAGAAAAAAACACCCATAAAATCAATAAGAAAATAGATGATCTGTGAAACACTATCAATCAACTTAATTGACGCGGATGGAGCACACTACTCAAAAACTACGGAATAGTCATTCTTTTCAAGTAAATATGGGAAGTCTGCCAAGAAAAAGTATATGCTGGGCCATAAGACATCTCAATAACAGAAAAGGATTAGAATTATATAGACTGTCTTCTCTGATCACAGTGGGAATAATTTATAAATAGATAAAAGAAAGTTTAAAAAATTCCCAAATATTTGGCGATTAAACCATATACATCAAAATCAATCATGTCCCACAGAAAAAGAACAAGAGAATTATAAAATATATTTAAATGATTGATTATGAAAACATGGCCTAACAAAATAAGATGGGATGAAGCTAAAATAATACTTAGAGGAAAATTCATAACTTTAAGAGTTTATGTGAAAAATAATGAAGGATTTAAATTGTTCTATACATTCCAGGTAAATCTAATCAAAATCCAAGGTCGTTTTCCTTCCTTCCTTCCTTCCTTCCTTCCTTCCTTCCTTCCTTCCTTCCTTCCTTCCTTCCTTCCTTCCTTC
>PVIJ01001055.1:0-142505 GCA_004024925.1 Scalopus aquaticus | reverse complement strand
ATTTACTCTATGTAATTTCAATACTACAAAGCTACGATAATTAAAATGTTTGGTGTTGGTGTAAAGATAATGAATTTACCGGTAGAAAAGAATAAAGACTCCAAAAGTATCTACAAACCTACACTTGCAAACACACACACACACATACACACACACACACACACACATAGTTATTAGATTGTGTCAGGTAATTCAGTGGGCAAAGGATAAACTTTTCAGCAAATGATCCTATATCAACTGGGTATCCATATAAAAGAAAACCTATCCTTTACCTTATAGTATACACACTCAAAATAGATCATAAATATAAAACACCCACTTTTTAAAAAGAAATTCAATTTTTAGTTGGATAAAGATATTTCATAAAAGTACTTATAAATAAATGTTTATATTAGTTTTATTTCTAATAGCCCAGAAATGGGAATAATCCAAATGTCCACAAAGAGATAAATGAATAAAAAATTGTAGATATGTGTACTATGGAAATCTACCCATTAATAAAAAGACCAAATTACTAGCACATTTGGCAACATCACTGGAATCTGACAAATCATGTGCTAACTGAAAGAATCATATCCAAAAAAAGTATCTACTTTCATTTTTATGAAATTCAAGGATAGGCAAAATATTCTATAATTGTAGAAATCAAATTAGTGATTTCCTGGGGCTAGGTGTATGGATTAATGACTGAAAGGGAGCACAAGATAACATTTTGGAGATGTTCTGTATTTTCCTTGAGTGGTAACTACGTGACTCTATAATTTGACAAAATTTATCAAATTTGCATTTAAGATGAGTGCATTTATTATATGACATATGAAATTGTTTCATCAATATATTTATTAAACAAAACGAAATAGTACTGTCAAGTACTGTACTTGATAGGAAATGACTAATTTTATTTCAGTAACATGACTTTTGTAAAAATTTGTTGACCAGTGTTATTCTTCCTACATAATTTTTTTCATTCTATTTGAATACTTCAAACATTTATCTCTTGCCTATACATATATTAAGATTTTTCACTTCCACACCTTTTTTCATACGTCCTGATATGAATGCCTCTCACTTCTTGACACAAACAAAAAACCTACCAAGCACATAGTAGGTAACAGGCATAGTAGGTAGCTCGAGATGGAAAAATGTGGTCTTTTGTAGTATATTAAGGTATTTTAGTACTTACTATGTGCAGAGCTCTGGGTTAAGCAAGGTGAAGAATACAAAGTGATAACAGAAAAAAAATCTCTGATCATTAAGGATTTTAATATTTAGTTAGGATTATATGATATGAATTTGATCATTGTTGTCATAGTATTGGTTGATTTAGAAGAAAAGTTGTGAAGTTCATAGTGAAATGAGTTGCTACATGAAAAAAATATATAACAAATCACTGTGCCTGTTACCTACTATGTGCTTGGTAGGTTTTATTTTGCTTTGAAGTGAGGAATCAAGGCATAATTGCAGAGGTGCTATTTAATGTGAATACTGCTGAATAGGAGGAGGTTTTGTTTGTGTCAAGAAGTGGGAGTCATTCATGTCAGGAAGTATGAAAAAAGGTGTGGAAGTGAAAAATCTTAATATATGTATAGGCAAGAGATAAATGTTTGAAGTATTCAAATAGAATGAAAAAAACTATGTAGGAAGAATAACACTGGTCAACAAATTTTTACAAAAGTCATGTTACTGAAATAAAATTAGTCATTTCCTATCAATTTGTATGTGTTCAACATGAATATGACCATCAAATTCTAATTTTGGCTCTAGTTCTTTTTTGTAATCTGAAATAAATTGATGTTTACATCACGAAATGCATGCCGATAGTAATAGGCCTACGGTTAATACCTGTAAAATATCAAGCTGTAGACTACTTCTTAGATCTCTTCACTTGTCTCTTGTAGAGCTGTTGAGGAGCATTGTAGTGGACCATTTTCCCTGGTATCTTTGTTCCATTGATGCAATATCTTCATGAAAATGTTCACCATGTTCATCACTAACTATACTACAGTTTTCAGGGAAGAAATCCAGATGGGAATGAAGGAAGTAGATCCTTAGAGACATGTTGCAGCCAAGTTTCTGATACTGCATCAGCATGTCTTCTACTAGCTCCTTGTAGTTTTCTGCCCTAACATTCCCAAGAAAGTTTGTAGACACTAGGCGAAAAGCATTCCTTGCTTGTTTCGCATCACCCTGCAGCAAGTTGTTGAACTGGTCCTCTTTGAAGAGCTCTCAAATCTGAGGACCCACAAAAACTCCCTCTTTAATCTATGCTTCACTTTCAATAGAAAGCAATTGTGACATCTTCTAGAAGATTCCATTGTTGGAGTCTTGAACCTAGCAATTCTGCCTTGTTCTTGGATAAGTCCAAATCACGAAAAAGGTCATTTAGTTCTTCCTGTGTTAGTCTGTTTGGGGTTGATGATGCACCACAGTGAAAATCTGGATCACTGCATGCTGATGGAACAGGAGAAGAACAGGGTGGCTCACCCTTGTCCTTGTCAGATGAATCAAGAGAATATTCTGCTGGTGGTTCTGGAATAGGAAGTCCCTCACCATGTGGAACGGGTCTCAGTGCAGCCGGAATGTTTGGGTAGACTGTCTTCGACTTCTTTTGCTTCATTATTCCACCGGAAAGAGGAGGAACCAAGCAGAAGTAACAGTCTTTTATGTGGTTGCTTGGCCCTCTCCACACCATGAGCACTGCAAATGGCATTGATGGTCTTTTGCCATTTAACCACTGTGAAAGCTGTGTTGGACATGTAGCACAGCATATGTGTGGGGCCAAAAGCTTGTCTTGGTCACCAACCTTGCATCCAAAGTAAAGATGATAAGCCTTCTTCACTTGAGAAGTGATACTTTTCTTCTGGTTTGCAAATGTCACTTCCCCACATAGAGCAGAAATTGTCCATGCTATTAACACACTTGCTAGGCTTTACTGTTCTGTGTTGTGCCTAACTGGAGAAAATAATAACAGTTCTAAGGAAGAGTGGCTTAAACTGTCTCGCACAAAGTCTGAAATATTTTCAATGCTCAACCTTTCCAACAGTGCTTTCTATAGTGCACTGCTGAAGGAAGTTGACTGGCAGTAGTAGTGCATTGCATCAGAAAATGATGCAATCAACTCTGGATGATGTGTGCATGATGGTATTATGCAATGCGATGCAATATCACATCATTCTAGGCTGATCTAGGATGTTGTTGCAGTCCTACTGGATAAATTTACATGGTGAAACATATAAAATGAATTATATGAAATATCTTCAAAATGAGAGCTAATAAAAGTCTTTCAGGGTTATATTCATGTTCAGCACACTGAGATACTACAGATTAGGGCCTTTTTAAGACAGTAGCGATCTCAATGTTGACCAGTGTTATAATCACAGATGATAGTTCATAATAGTCAGATTATGAAGCATCCTTAAATCAAGTTATGGAGTTTAATCTCTTTTAAATTGATCTTTTATTGCTTTCTAATTCATACATCAAACATGTAAAAAGGAATATTATGCCAATAAAAAAACTTATTTTGAAATTTCATTTTGTAACTAAATATAAAATCAATTAATCAGACACTGAAGTTGTTTTGATGAATACAAAACTGAAACTAAGGCCTGTTGACCTCAGATTGAAGGTTTTCTTTTGTTTGCTTTTCAAATTATTGTCAACTTCCCCTTATTTCTGCTATATTTTTGTTGTCGTTTGACTATATTCAGAAAATCCTAAGTCATATGGCTAATAATGATAAATAGCAGTCCTATAATAGTTTTACAGTGAAGTCTTTGCATATCTTTCAGTAAATCAAGAGATTGATTTCAAGTTTTGCATAATAGATGTTTTAACCTGGTAGTACAAGTTAATGCCATGATGATTTCCAGTGTGTTAAAAATTTGGAGCACAACGCATTTGAGTATATAAGATGTTTTATTATGGTTTCCATATTGTTCAGATTTTTTTAAATTGCACTGACAGAAACCCAAAATAGCTTAAGCAAAAACAGGATTATATTGGTTTATATTACCAGGAAACCCAAGAGTACAATTTAGCTTTAGCTATATTTGGATGTGTGTACTAACATGATATAAAAGAGTTTTTTCTCTATCTACTCTTCTCTTTTGCTTTCTGTTTTCTTTGTATTTTTTACTTCATTCACTCTTACTGCAGATACATTCTTCATGTGCTAAGAAGGATGGCCGTGACACTCATAGGTCTATTTACTCATAGTTTCTCTCAATAACATGGTCACATGAGAACTCTTCCAGATTGTTCCAGCAGAGAATTCTGACTAGGTCAGATTTCTCTCTGTGGCTGGGAGAAGAAGTAAGAGGCAGGTAGTAGAGCATTGTGATCTCAACTCCTTCAGGACAATAATGGCTTTTGGAAATATTTTTGTAAAGAAACAAAATGAAAGCATATGGAGATAGAAGGTACAGGAAAATTGTTTTCATAGTCTAATTCAGTTTAAAAAAAAAATCAAATAAGTATTTGAAAAGTAAAAATGAAACCAAACATTTGTAGAACTCAAAGAGCAGTGTCCTGTGTTATATGCTTTGAAAGTGTTAGCTTTTGTCAGTGAAGCACCTGAATATAGGGCCATGAGAAGATGCTATGCTGAATAATATGCTAGCAATATGAACAGCTGTAGTTTCCAATAGGATATTTTTATTTGAAGGTGTCATGGACAATGAGCTATAGTAAAAAACTAAGACCTCAGTCTGTACATATACTTCTTGTATACAAAAATAAGATCTAATTTGAAAGGGGTTACTTTTTGAGTTCAACAGTCTTTTTAAGCAGCATCTTAACTATTCTTAGGAGATGATATTCAGGAAAGGAAAACTTTTAGTTCAAACATAATAAGCCGTTTTGGAAAAGAAAATGTGAGAGAACAGACAGACCAGTACACTGGCGCGTGTACGGAAGAATTGACTGTTGAACCCTATTGACTTGCACTGCTCTACATCGACATTTTAACATTCCTCTCAAAAGAAATAAAGTGCTTCACCCCATTTCTGAAACAATAATAGATATAGTTATTTCTTTTTCCACTATTGGTTACTATATTGTAGAGACTATAAGTCTGATGTTCAAATGATTAATTGAATAGTTATTTTAATAAAAACAGCACTGACTCAGAGTCTGGGCTATGTTACTATTTGACCTCAGGCAAGGTAAGGTAACTTCCTTACCTTGACGTTGTTTTCTTATTTCTGATATGATGATGTTTCTCTTAGTAATCTTTGAAGTCTCTTACAACTGTAGCAATAGGCTGTGATCCTCTAAATCACCTCCTAGATATTTCCCTTGTTTTCTATATCAGAATTTGCACTAGTTGTACTTTGATGGATATGGGAGAGGAATTTGGTATTGAAAGATCCCTCTGATAATGTTTTAGATGCTAAGCTGTCTTGGAAAGCAGATGAAAGAAATCTCTCTCACCAATACATGTAGAACATTATGACTTCCACGAATGCATGTTCAGTGCCAGTGTTAAGTGGTCCCTGTGAAAAATTATCAAAGAATGATAATAGTGCAGAGAAAATATAGTGCTTGATGTGATAATGTCTATATGTAAATTTTTGGCAAGTTTCAAATGTGGGGCTATTTCCCCCATGTGAACAGTTCTGATGATAGTTTTCAATAGCTTACTTCTCTCTCTGTCTCTCTCTCTGTCTCTATCTCTTATACACACACACACACACATACTCTTAAAGTATATTATCTAGCAAAGTGGCTGTGGAATTAACATTTTTTCCTGGAAGGAATATATCTGATTTAATGACCAAAACATTTTAAGGCAGCACAACAAAATTTCACAGGAACTAAATCTATTTCTTCACACCGATCATGCATGTTTTACTCAAGCATTGAGTCATTAGCATGTTTATAATGGTTCTAATTTAGCACAACATTTTCTGAATTTTATCCTTGAGTCATTTACAAATTGTTCATATTGAATAAACAAAGGAAACAGATTGCATTTTATACTTAGTAATTTATCTCAAAGAAGAGGGGAGGGTTAATTGTTTTAAAGTTTTGGTCTGTTTGGGGAAGTGAGCCTGCTTTTTCATTGCTAGGCATAAATGCCATTTCTCACTTCGGGGGGAGAGTGGGGGGCTATGGAGGAGTAAAATGAAAAATTAGGACAAGATTGGCCACTCCCAGAGGGGAGTGTGGAGCAAAAGGGGAGCTGGCACGAGATTATCCAAAACAGTTGGTGCATTCCTTAATGATCAAGTGCTTGAGAAGTCCAGCTCTTCCTGGCAGAGCATCTGTGTTGATGTTTATATCATTGCCCTGCTGTATGGGAAAGGCATGCTTTCTCTTGATGCTTGGCTAAAAATAGGATGGAATATAGCATTGTATGAGATATTTTAAGATAGCAAAAACATTTAAGAGGTTAAAGGTTTGGCTTTTGAATAAAAAAATCAGTGATATGACTTGTGTTATTCCTTGCAGACTGAATTTTATCTAGAGTGTGTCAGTGATTCGAACTCTTGGTCAGACAAATCTAAGTTTACTTGATGCACACTGAAAAACCCACTTTGCTGTCTTTTCTGTCAGCCTCCTAGCATGAAGCAGTCCTGAAAACAACTTCTATTTAAACCCCCTTGTTCATTTTGGAAGATGAGTTGTTTCACTGGAGAGAGGGAGAAAGAGAAGCCCCAGCAGTCGTCAGGCAGTGTGCTTTGTACGTTATAGTGACTTCAAAATAAAACTGGCACATTTTAGTGTCTAATTATTTTTAGTGAGCTTGGAGGGTTTTAATTAAAATTTAAGAGTGCTCTTCAAGCTCTCCAAGCTCCAATTTTATACCACTGTATTGTGGAGCACTTGTCACTGTGGAAAAATGTACAGTAACTGGCATGTGCATCTCTGTTTCCTAATGAAAAATGTGGGATGGATGATCAGCAAGGATATAAATATATATTGTCAGAATTAGTTGTAAATCAAGGTCAAGGATACTTTTGATAAGTTCTTGGATATATAGAAAATTTACTGCATTGGAAAATTATGACTCCTACTGTAAAATAGGAGCAGCATCATTGTCTTTCCTCTCTAAAATATTGTAAAGGTATTTTGTATGTGATATTTGTAATATTTTGGCATTTTTAACTTTTATCAGTTTGAGCTTAAAAGGAATAATAAATGTTTACTAACAGGTAAATTGTTTTAAAATACAGTAAAGACTTTTCTCATTATCCTTTCTTCTCTCCTTCCTCCTCCCCACTCCCCTTCCTAGTCTAGTTTTAATGATGATTATTTATTTTCTTTGACCCATTTGAAATACCTTTATTCTGTGCAAAATAGGAGTTAATACTGGCGGTGCTTTGTTTAGCTAGGAATAATCTAAAATTGTTCCTAAAATATTATCATATAGACTAGGAAATAAATATCTCATATACCCACTTCAAATTTCTCTTGTTTTATGAAATTTATTAGCAGGCAAAATCATTATCAAGCTGTGATAAAGCATTCTTGACTTTCCTGACCTAAAACCTAGGTATTTTAGAAGAAACATTGCTATGTAATACATTAGGCATGATATTTATTAAAAACTTATTTCTGAATTTGTCTTTTTTCCTTAGTAATAATTTTCTTAAAAGATAAATTAAATTTTCAAAGTAAAAGAAAAAACCTTGCAATTGGGAATTAATTTTAACATATCAAAATATTTTACATCTTTGATTAAAATGTGAGAATTAACGGCCAGGTTTTGGTTTTTAATATTCCTGATTTTTTGACCTCTTTGGATTTTGCAGTTATGCATAGTCAGAATAGGGCACAGTCTGATCTTTCTTTACCTTTGCAATGCTAGTGTTTAAGAATATGATGCAGGAGGATAAACATTTAATTTGCATCCTTACCTGGATATTGTTTTAAGTGGGAAATTCAAAAATATAATTTTTTCATTTAAACTTTTAACTATTACATATTTTGTCATCGCAAATCAGAAATTTTTTAGTGACGACCATTGATTGTGACCTCTGCCTTTATGGTATTTATTAACATTCTGCATCTTCCGGTCTTTTCCTCTCACTTTACTTGCTTTACTTTGCAGTGTGGAGCATATATAGGACTAAATGTGGTATGCCATTAGAGGTTTGCAGTCAGATAATTAAGTGAAAAAGCTGTTTTTCAGGACACTGCCTCAGAGTTTTGGGTCTTCCTGGAATCTAGAATTGAGATAAACATTGATAAGATTGTATATAGTGACTTTTATTGTCCTCTAGATAAAGGCAATCAGTGTCTGTTGCTAAATATTTTCATGGACTATAAATATAGACATGCAAAGCTGCTTGATTTTTTTCCTCTTAGTTTCTTCTACTGAAGTGGGAACTCAGCTAGATTAATTCAGCATTAGGGTGAGGATTAATTTTCTAATAGGAATGTAAAATGCTTTGAAGTTATTAACCATTTTATTAACGAGTAGCTTTTATGTAAGCTGTGTCCACATAGTTTGATTTATGATTGAAGTGTGTGTTCCTGTTGTTCATATAGTTCTATTTTTCTCTCATGAAGTTTCAGCATTCTTTTTCTGGAGGTCTGAAAGATTTCAGGCCTATTTATAGAAATGAGAGACATATTTTAGCCTGTTTTACATTTAGTGTGTATCTAATGCTAGGTTATGAAGTTGCTACGAATTTGTGATCATTACTAGTAAATTGGGTTTTTGTCTTTGACCAATATAATATGTGCTTCAGCTCAACTTTTAACCAGACAAATTATGCTTTAGCATTTATATCAGTGGTTATTGGTTTAGTGCAATGTTATACAATATGTGAAAAGGAAAAAAAAAACAAAAAGTAAACTGGGTAGGATAGGATATTAAAGGCTTTTTGTTAATTATTCTTATCCATGTTCTGATATTATGTAAAGCTCTCTTAGAAATGTAAATCCAAATTGAGATTATCTCTGATAAGCATGGCTTTGAAGATTTGCTTGACTCTCAAATCTAGGATTTTTTTTCCATGGCATTACTAGAAAACAAAATTCATACTAAACAAATTATACACCTTTTTCTCAATTAAAAAAAAAGTAGCAAGAAACCATTTTGGCAATTAAATATAAACTGAATGTTTGCATATACATATATAGGCTCTGTTAAGTCACTCAGAATCTAATTTTTAATCACAGTGGTAGGTCATTTATTGAAGTCTAAGGAAATAATAAGAAAAAGAATGGAAGAGAAAAAGAATACCAAAAGGAAAGGAAGATGAGGGAAGAAGTAAGGGAAAGGGCAGGCAATTTTCACTTACTAGAATCAAGCTGACTTCTATTTAGAAAGAACTTTAGTTTCTGTGATAGCTCGAATGGTTGCTCTACGTCAGCCATTTCAGGATACACTGATCTGGATTCCATCCATTCCCTGATTGATTGACCATGTCATGAACAAATGTTAATTGTTTTAACCAATGGTTTCTAACCATTCAGTGGTCTTCTCATCTTTTACACAGAGCTCACTTTCTTTTTCTGCAGCTTATCTACTTTCTAAAATCCTGTAGATCCATCTTGACCTTACTGTCATACTGAAAAATTCAAGGAGGATTTAGAAGCTGGAGGAAAAAAATGAAAGGGAAAATGCTAAAGAGATAGGTACTGATATGAGAGAGAAAAGGCATTTGGAATTGAAGTAACTATTTTAAATATAAATTTAAAAAGAAGTTATCGGAATTTTGACACTTGGAATGTTCAAGTTTAATGGGAGTATGTTTTGCACTAGGATTTAGTGTTTAAATTTTTAGTCTCCTTTGGAAAAGTGGCCTATTTCTTAAGATTTGAGTCTTAAAAAGTGGAAGTAAATAGTTATAAGCAGTAACTGGTTGCAAGTCCATCTAAGTAGAAAGGAAAAAATATCTGAGAAAAACTTGCTACTTACTAGTACATTCTAAAGTTAAAGTTTCTGCAACTATTATGAATCTTTATGGAAACAAGTAAAATAATTCTGTATTATTAACTCATGCTATTTAGAGATACCATAAAGAAAATAGTGTTTAAAAAGCATTTTCTTTAAAAGAATATGCATCTCTCTTTAATGTAAGAAAAGTTTTAGCAGTTTTCATTACTTGGGGACAGAGAACATCTTAACTTTATTTTCTTTGCATTTTCCTCTAACATGGGATTTTACAAAAATTGCCATATGTTTATTACTTTTTAAAAGACTAATTGGTTACAAGTTGATTGGTCTCTTCTCCCTTGAAGATTTGTCATTCTTTCTTGAATAGCACATGAATTTTGCTTGGGGGTTAAAAAAAATAATGTGGATTAAAAGTAATAATATCTGCTTAAACCTGTAAGAGAGCCCCTTTTCCTGTTCTGTCAGTTAAGAAATGATAATGCTGATTTAATATTAGTAGAATTGTCAATATACTACCAGACTAATATTGTTGAGCATTATATTTTTTTTCCCCTGTGACAATAACTTAAATATTTTTCTGGTAAAAATAGATTTAGTTATGATATTTTATAATAGAACTATGCAATTATCTATATCCTAGGGTTAAAAAAACAACAGATGGTTTTGTACATTTTTAAATGTGAGAATTTCTCTACAAGCTGGCCTTCTGGATTTGAATTATTTTAATATTTGTAAAATGTATTTATGTAATATTTTAAATACTTTTTTATTTTAATAGATTCCTCCTGCATGGAAAAACTACTTTCAAAAGATTGGAAGGAAAAAATGGAAAGACTAAATACCAGTGAACTTCTTGGAGAAATCAAAGGTACAATATATAAAATATCAAACCTATTAATGTAGAATATTAATTTTTATAACAACACATTTGCTGATTTATGTACCCTAACATTAAATTATTCTAATATTTGATTATATATAAGAGGGTAAAAATACAGTGTTTCCCTAAACTTTTATTTTTTATAATGTATACAGAATGAAATTTTTGCCCCTTCTTTGTATTAGTCTATTAAATATAAAATTTATAGTATAAACTGCTTTATTAATTTAATAAAGCAAGTAAATTTTATGATGTATATAAATCATATAGGGAAGAAAATATGTAAAGTATGAAAAAATATGTTAAAAGTGAAGAAAAATTAAAGAAAATTTAGTTCTTCCTCTTGAAATTATAATAGTGACTTAATTTGTAAATTCAAATCATTAATTGGAATTTCTTCTAGTTAAAAAGGGTCTACCATAACGCATATAAAAAGGCTTATAGAATGTGTTGTATATAATGAATTATGGGTAGATTCTGAGGCCTGTTTACTTTGTTCAAATCCCGGTTCTGTCACTTAGATGAGTGATGAAGGACAAGTCATGAACTTCCCCTGTTTTGTATTTCTCATGTCTAAAGTGGGGGTAATAATAGTACCTTCCTCGTAAACTCACTAAGAGACTCAAAATCTGTAAAGCTTTTATTTTTTAAATTAAATTTGTCAGTCATTTACATTGCTATATAACTCTGGGGTTACATTTTTATTCTTTCTTATGTGCACATACTTCACTCACCATCTACCAAACTTCCTCTTTCCATGCCTGATCCCCTCGCTTTCTCTGACTTTGTCACATATGTTTTTATGTTACTTATATTCCTTGGATAAGAAGTTTTAGAGCAGTGCCTGGCACTTAAGAAAATACTCATGAGAGTAAATTATTGTCATTATTATTAACATGTCCATATCAAAAACAGATTTCACAGGATTTAACATTTCATGACCTCTGACCCTAATGAGGGTGAGCATCTTTATTTTTGAAGAACTGTGATATTATTTGAAACATATTAAGAAGTGGACAATTCCTATTCATTATAGAGTTGTCTCCCTATCAGTTAAGAAGTATTACCTTCATAAAAAATCATTAAAAAAAGAAGTTATGGTTTTTAAGTAACTCCCTGGTTGATTCCTTTATGAAGATGAAGTACTGTATTACTGGTTTTTGATATCTTGAATAGAATCATGGTCAGTAATGAATTCTAACGGCTGTCCTCTACAATCCTCACTCTGACTTGCATTAATAATTTTGGGAACTTACATTAGATTTCTGAATTTATCAAACAAGTTCAGGTGACTGTTCCTACTGGTGATGGATAATATCTCATTTAAAATGAAAATTTGTCATAGCTATATGATGAATTGTTAAAGTAATTCCAGAAAATTTCCTAGTGTTCAGGGCATGTCGTGTTAAACTCAAAGAGAAAATGAAGTCATCTTTTTCCCATCGAAAAATTAATAACTTCATTAATTAATACAGTATCAACATCAAATGGGAATTGAATATTATTTTGAATTTCATTTCTTCCATTTTGAACTCTTAAAGGCCATTTGTTATTTTGGAAGAAAAGAAACTCAACATAACTGACAGGCAGAAAGTCATTAGTGACATATTCTCTGTCCAGCTACAATAACGTGATGTGTGCTACCTTGCACGTCATTTTGTGCTTTTTTTTTTCCCTTTCTGAAGCCATTGGTTTTTATAACAGTGAGAACAGAAATAGTTTATGCAAAGGCAAGCTTTTGCCAGCATGAATGATGGGGTCTTGCTTTCTCATAGTAATGTGGAAATTAACATTTTATTATGTCATGATTCAGCATCGTTTTATGCTTTGGGCAATCTGCCATTCCCCACTTTTCATTTTATTTTTGATTCTGATTATGAGGTTAAATACAAAAATCTAATCTTACTAGATCTTAGATAGTTGAAGTATTTAAATGTTGAAAGTGATGAAACACATGAGAAATTAAACTTTTCAAATATTTATTTTCTGAATTCTATATGGGATATATAAACTTTCATTTGCTGTTCTCAGTTTTATGGGCATGGAAGATAAGATTCTTACTTTTTTTTCATTTTACTTGATTTTATTGTTTCTTCTTTTATTCTGACATTTTGTCACCATAAATATTTTTATAGAAAATATACTAGTAATATAATTAAAATGAAAAAAATACATTATTCAAATAGTTTGCTTCAACTGCTATTACAACTCAACATATATTTTTAGTCTAAGTGAGAAAAGGCTAGTTGTTATCCACCTAGATTATGTATTATTATTCTGAACTTTTAAAGTGACCCAAATACTATCTTTAAGGAATATTTATCTTGTGCATTATTATTATTTAATATTATATCTCAAGCATTACATATTTTAATAACATATTTTTCTCATTGCAAAATTCATGCATATTTTTATTACAAATGCATAGAAACAGATAAAAGAAATTAGAATTGCTTCATTCTACGTATAGTGTATATCCTTTCAATTTTAATTTATGCATACATATGCTAATTTTTTCTTTTAAATTTTGAACTGTCCTTTTAGTATTCTTTTATAATTTGTTTTTTCCCACTTCATGACATATTGTGAATTTCCCTGTCAGTAGGTCATCTTCTGATGTCATTTTTTTAAAATGACTATAGGTTTAATAAAAACATAAAACCAGAAGTAAGATACAAGTAGGAAACCTCCAGATTTGCAAAAGAACTGCTTAGAAACTTACTTAGAAATTTAACATAGTTTCTAGAAATTTGCCTAATAATGAAGCATGATCAAATGGTCAGATATACACTTCGGTACTAAACAGAGAATATACATATTTTTTCTCACATAAAACTTTTGAAACAACTCACATTGCATATTTTTAGAATAAGTTTCAACAAACTTCCAATAATTTGTATCAACAGATTGCATTATTTAACTATAATGCAATTAAGTTAGCAGCAAATACAAAAATTAATGGAATGTAATGAAGTTCCTAATTTGAGAGAGGCTGGTGGAAGAATGGCTGGTGATGTGAAGCAGGGTTTTCCTTCCTATGTGAACATGTTTTGCATTACTGGCAGTCTATAATATTTTTATTTGCAAAAAAAATTGCATAAAGTGAGGGTCTTGTAATTTAATTGAATCTTTTATTCCTTATTTATGTTGATTTTATTGTCATTCTGAACAGCATCTTGAATATGGAAAACTGTTTTTTAATACTTCCTGGCTTATTGGTGCTTATTTTCTTAGGATATATTCCTAAAAGGTGAGATTCCTGATTCATAGTATTTTCTTTTTAAAAAGGCGTTTGGCTATTACTGTCATTCTGCCCATCAGAGAGGATATGTGTTCTCTGTAATCACCAACATATCTGCAAGTGTTCTCTTGTCCTCAATAAAAATGATTAGAATTGCCTTAAAAATACCTTACCAGTTTGATGAAGAAAATAACATTCTTGCCAATTTAATTTGAATTTCTTTGATTATATGAGGAGTTTTACATAAACTTTCTTTTATTAAATATTTCTTCCTTTGTGAATTGCCTAATTATGTTGTTTGCCCATTTTTTCCTCTAAAGAATTATCTAGGTTTGATTTTCTAAGACTCTTGATTGATTGTATATTTTAATGATAATCTTTATAACAAATGTTGTTTTTGTCATCTTCATTTTTTGCTTTTGCTATTAATTCTTCCCATTTCCTTTTTAACAGTTTTTTTTTTTTGGGGGGGGGGTGTTTCAGGATTTGTTTCAAAAAGTTTCCTTCACTCAGAAGTTAGATAATATTCCACTATATTTTTATCAATTCTTTTTACTATATTTTTTACATTTGTCTTTAATTTCAACTAGAGTTGCAGTCTATTTTTTTCTCAAGCAGTTAACCAAATATCTCTATAGCATTAATAATCCATCTTATATTTTCTACCCTTGAAGTAATATCTTTTACTATATACTGATTGTATGTTTGAAATTGTTAGTTTATCAACATGGTGTGAAGACATACATTTGTAGAGGTTTGAACCTATAATCCCTAAGACAAATACAGTGATGTAAACAAACTTTACCTGAGAAAACATAATTAGAAGAAAAAAAAAAACTATTTTGTTGTAGTTCCAAATATAAAGTATATGTACAAAAATAAGATGAGCAAAAAATAATATTCAGTTCCTTTATGTGATCAAACAATGTCTTTTAAACTTAGATTCTGCTTATTACTTTTGATATTTTCTCTATAAACAGGATATTTTTCTTGCGTGTGTGTGTGTGTGTGTGTGTCTGTTCTTTTTGTTGTTATGTTTGGGGATGCTCATGAATCTTTTCTTCTTTTGTAATTTCTCATTATTAGCACTGGTCATCCTCTTCTTGAAAGTTATACATCCCTTTTTATTTACCTCCTGTTATTACATTGTCTAGAATGTCAAGAATAATATGAATTAATAGAAGAGATAAGCAGGTATTTTGTGTAGTTTTTAATTTGTGGAATTCTTTTAAATATTTCACCATTAATTGTTAAATTAACTATTGATTTTATTTTTAATCAGTTAAAACCATTCTAGTCATTGTTAGGAGTTTCTATTAAAAATTGCATTTTATTTTATGGCATGTCTTATTGGTTTTTGTTTTTCAAATTTACTGCTGAAATAAACTGATTAGTCATGATGTAGTCTTGTTTTAATGTGCTGCATAATTTTATTTCCTCATATTACAGTTATTTTTGCATCTATAATCATAAATGAGATTAGTTTGTGATTTTTTTTCATTATCTGTTAATTTTTAGTACCAGAATTCGTTGTTGAATTGAAAAGCCTTCATTTTCTAGGTTATGTAAAATATTGAATAGATAACATGTGAATACTTACTCCTTAAAATTCTGAAAGAATATACTCATAAAATATCAATTCCTGCGGTTTTCTTAGGAGATAGTTGTTTTACATTTTCTATCTTTAAGCAGTTTTGTCTTGAAATATTCTTTTTTGTTGTTTTCTCGGAAAAAATTCCTTAAAATTGTGCATTTCATTGAGATTTTTAAATATGATAGTATTGATTTAATAAACAGTATTCTTATTTCTGTTTTCTATTTATTTCTTGGCGTATATCCCATTTTAAATTTTGCATATTTGTGTTCTCTCTCTTTGACCCTCATTTTTACCTGCAACTGCTTTTTCTGTGTATTTCCCCTTGCAGCTCTCCCTCCAGCAAGGATCTGCTGTTTGTCAATATGTTAACAGTTTTATCTTGCTTTTACTTTAGTATTTCTCCCTTCCTTGTTTTCCTTATATTTCTACCTGATACCTTTTAGCTTCCCAAATTGAATTAATTAAAGATTAAATTAACTAAAATTAATTAAAATTAAAATGTAAATTTAAATTAATTTAATTTAAATTAAATAGATTAATTAAAATTCATTTTAAACAATTTTTATTTAATAAAAAATAACTTTGGCCATGAATATATTTGTAGAAATAACTTTATACATACATACATTTGAGTTTTTAGAATTCTCATTGTATTTTGAATAACCAAGTTTATATTATTTTCTAAATGATCTATATCTATGTATCATTCTTATTTTTTTTACTTTTTCCAATTATGTTTATTTAGGTAAAGCTGCTTTACATCATTATATTTGTTTTAGGGATTATAGGTTCAAACCACTACAAATGTGTTTTTACACTATGACCACCCTCAAAATGCCAGTAATCCTCTACCATATTCCACTGGGCCCTTTTCCTCCTTTACTGCCACCCCCCTCTGCTCCCCTTCTGGATGTTTAGTTTTATAGTAGATGTCAAGTGTCTATTACTGGTTTGGTTTTGTCTGACCTCTTTTTTTTTGTTTCTCTAAATTCCACATATAAGTCAAACCATCCAGTATTTGTCTTTCTCCTTCTGACTTAATTTGCTTAGCATGCTTACCTTTATATATTCTTTGCATTCAAGAATGTAATGAAGCTCAGTCAGGGAGAAACCATAACCTCCGTTACTACTATTGGAAAATTCTATGTGGTAGATTAGGTGCTGGAGGAAGAATAAAGTATGGACAGTAGGATAAGAGCAGTATTGAAAAATGAATCTTCAACCCACTGAGCTTGATATTATTTACTAAGAAACTATATATTAACAATTTCTTTTTTCAGCTTTACTTAAAAAATAGTGCTTTTAAATAAAAATTTTGCTATCTAAATTAAGTAAAGAAATTTTTTTCTGAAACCCCTAAATAAGAGTTAGAATATTGCTAAACAGTTTTTTAAAAACACTGAATAGTAGATATTCAATGAGCCTGTATCTGAGTCTTGTTTAATATTCTTTAGGAGAAAATTCCATCCTCACCCCCCCACCACCATTTTTCCATAGGTATCCTCCTTTCCAATAACAGTATTAATTAGAGTACCATACTAATATGTTGTAAATTTATTACACTAGTCGTAATCTGAAAGTAATACTTAGATGAGGTTACCTCATTACAAGTACTACTAAATAACTTTATTATTTAGAATGTAAGTGAAATATAGCATAAAATGGTTAGACTTTTGTTTTGGTCTGGTTACATCTGAAACATTGTGTTCTAATTGGGGTACCATATTTTTGAGGGACTTGTTGTCAAAGTCTAATTTATCAAAAGTGAGAGGAATGATGAAGATTCTTGAACATTTAGTATGAATAGTATATAAAGAGTTAGGAGAGTTTGGCCTAATGCACTTTAGCTAGTTGATGTTTTGTTAAAAAGAAAGGATAAGATTTGTTTTGTGTTTTTTAGGGAATTAAGGCAATAAGGAAATTATTCCTAGCATGCAAATGAACATAGGAACAATTAATGAGTATCTGATATCGATATAGTTGGACTGCATTAAGAGAGGGTTATTTGAATATAGCAGGTGTTCAAAAATATTTGTTGAATGGCTGAATAGATGAGTGAATAAAATGAAATCAGTGAAAATCTGTCTGTGGGATATTTTTTTTATCCTGTGGGATATTTTGAATAGACATGTTAGAGAGATTATTCCTACTCTGGTAGAGTGTTATCATCATGACCTCCCAAGTTTCTTCCAAATTAATACTAAGGGTTTTTATGTTTTCTTAGTTAGAAGATTGATTTTCAAAGTATTATCTACTTTCTATTTCCTACTTCCTATTTATATAATACAGTAAGTACTTTTGTAAGGTGCTTTATTGTTCACTAAGGGAAAATCATACTGAGTCATCTATGTTATTTAATTTGGTCCTTATAGCAACCCAGTGAGGAAAATACATATGAGTAAAATAAGACAGAGAGAAAATTAAGTGACTTTGTTCAAGGTCATTGGAAAGTTGTGGAACTAGGTTTTGTTTCCTAATCTATTGAAGCCTCTGTTAATTATAATAGAGTAGTTTTCAAATTCTTCAGAGTCTTGAAATTCTGAAATGGGTAAAAAAAGGGAAGACTTCTGGGTATTTCTCCTTCCCACAATATACAACAACAAAACTAGCTCATTTCTACCACTTTTTATATAAATGAGGCAGTATAGCAAGGCAGGAGTGAGTTTAGGCAATGCATTTTTTCTCTATCTTTTGATCTAGACCCAAATGAGAGAGAAGAGGGAATAATATGGTAGAAGAACAAGGTAAGGCAGAATTACTGGTAGAGACCATGACCCATTTGTGTGTGTGTGTGTGTGTGTGTGTGTGTGTGTGTGTGTGTGTGTATTTTAACTTATTTGTTTGACTTGTTTCAAAGGAATGAGGTTACCAGGAGATAGATATATATAGACACGTGTGTGTATGCATATATTTATAAAGCATTTCTGAAAGCAATAGTAATATACTGAATGATACCTAAGCATTAAGATTCATCCCTTATCTCCATGGATGGGTCTACTTTCTGTGGTTTATGTGAGAAAATTTTAGTCAATCCCCGTTTTGCACACATGCCCCTCTATGCTGTGGCTGGCATCTCCTCCTTGGTGTGAAGGCGCCTCCCTGGGCAGTGTGCCAGAGAAACAGTAATGTTGGTTGTTTGAGTTAGCACAAACTGTGCTCATGTTTGTCAAACACACAGATGATAAGACAAAAATAATTATGTGATATGAAGCAAATAAGGAAAATAGTGTTTTCCTTCGTGGTCATTTGTGATTAATCATTTCAGTATTTACATATGGAGTTTAAGGTAGATGTGCTTGTTAGGTATGTTCTCCTGAAGCTTAGAAATATGAATACTTCTAATGGAAGAAAAGTGATTAAACAAATGTTTTTAAAAGGAAAATTCTACCAGTCACTTCTACTGTCTTTTAAAAACCACTGTTAAAATGCATTTTCTAATTATCTTTATTTAACTAGTGTGTCTGAGAAGTTGTTTAAGAGCCTAAATTTTACTGCCGTGCTTTACTACTAAAGATTAAGCATTATTCCCTGTTGCTTCGTCGCACTTGTTACTAAGAGAAGTAAAAGTAGGAACTGCATTGCATCTGACAATATAAGCAAGTTGCACTTGCAGTTGAATTCAAAATGTGAATTTGTTATAATGTTGCTACTATGTGCCACTGAGATCCTGATTTTGTATTTAGTTTTGATTGAAAACATAAATCTTTGGTGTGGGGAACACAGAAATCATGGTGTTTTTCAGTACATGATAGAGACTTCAAGATCAAATAGTGCAGGTTTTCTTGAAGTAACTTAAGCAGTGCTGTTATCACTAGAGGGTCAGAGTGAATCTAACCCTGTTACCGTAGAATTAGTGTTCTTCATCACAGGATACTATCTTAATGGGAATTCTCTCTCCTACTTTGTTCAATTTATAGCAAAGTCCTAAACTCTACCTAAGTACTTGAATTGCTTATTCTACACATTGTGCTTTCCATAGAATACTGTTTTTTAGGAATAGTGATTCACAGTTGCAAGTATTTTCTTTGTAGGCAATCACAGAAGGAATAGAGTGGTTTTTCAAGAGCTATGACTGTACACTTTGCATATTCATTTATAAATGAATTTTTCTTGAATTTCCTTTTACAAATTTATAGTGATTTCTCCAACTGAGGGAACTTTAAAAAGTCTGGAAATGTTTAGAAGTGAATCATCTGCCACTTTTCAACTCTAGTAAAATCAGCGAAGTTCGCATACCTGAGTGATTCTTGCTCTCAGGAAAAGCGTTTGAAACAGAATTATCAATCTTTAGATTTCATGTGTTTTGAAAACTTTGTTATTTCTTAGACAATTGTTATATTGCCCTAGAGGCTACCTTGTGAGAGAGATTGAGAACACAGATGTTATTTTCATACTTTCCTGTTTGCATGGAATGACATAATAGAGTATCATTATTTTCTGTATGTCTATGTAATTATAGAAATTCAGAATAATATCTAGAATATCAAAAAATTAGAACTGAAGGGCTTTGCATATCTTGTAATCCAACTTCTTTTTTTCTATATAGGAACCCCAATATCTAGAAAAGTTACTGCTCTAAATCACATTTTATATTACCAAGGCAGAAACTTAATATTTACCACTTGATATTTTGTCCACTTCACGTAGTCTTTTGATTGTCTGGTAATCAATAATGAGTATTTATTGTGGAATCCATGAACTCCTTTTGCTAACAATAAATGAACACCACAGTTAGTTTTATAAATATATCTTCATTATAGTACAGCAATACCCACAGTTTTTTAATTATACCATTTTGCATGAATGTAGACATTTCAAAGCTCTCTTTTGTACTCTCTGTTATAAACATCTTTTACTTCTTTTCAAGTCTGTGATATACATACAAGCAATTGAAACCTCCCCCCACTTAGGGTTGGAGACACTGGGTCTGCTCAATTAAAACTGAAACAAAAGCTACTAGCAAAAATTACTGCTGTATGATTGAGCTCTAAGGTATTATGATACATTAGAATCATTTTTAACTGTTGGGATTAAAAGAAATCTATATGTTGGGGAAAGGATCAGTTAGCTCTAATTAATGAAATCAATGTTTACATAAAAGAAAATACTGACATTTAATAATAGATGCTGGTTATAAATATAACACTGGCTAAAATTGTTCTTTGTTACTATTACATTGACCACAAAAAAATATTTTAAATTCATTGTATAAGAATCTGTAACTTCTTTTTAGTAGTTAATTACTATAATATAAAACACAGAATTTTAAAATCATATATGATTTCAAAAATTTCACTTTATAAAATATTTTTGTATGTAAAAATAGTTACCAATTATAAAATATTCTTATTGATTCCATTTTTAAAAGGCTAATTTTAGCAATAGCTAGAGCTCAGAGTGGTAAATGAGGCAAAATTGGTTAGTAGTAAAAATGATCCGAAGTATTCTTACACAATTATGATTACATTAAATATGTATTAGTCTACTTGGTGACATATTGAAATAAAAGAGAATACATTTTGATATAATTCAAAAACAAGATGTTTCACTTTTTTCTTTCAAATTGCTATGATGAAAATAAACATTATAACCAGCATAGATAAGAAAAAGTATTACTAATTGCAGCCTAGATTTTAGGTAAAATGAAGGTCATTAGCAATTTCCTGGAAGCCATTCAGATTGTCTACCAGGAAATGGTAACTAGTAGGACATCTGTAATCTTCCTGTGTAGAATTAGGGAAAACATACTGGAGTTTTAACAATGTGTGTTGCATTTAGGCTGATAGTGGTACCTTTCTCTACCAACCTAATATTCTTTTAATATAAATAATTTTTATTTCACATGAATTTATAAACCCAGAACTGAAAATAGCATTTTTCTTCCTTCCTTCCTTCCTTCCTTCCTTCCTTCCTTCCTTCCTTCCTTCCTTCCATCCATCCATCCATATGTCTATTCATCCATCATTACATATATTAATACACATCTGTAGATCAGAGTATGATTCATAGTGAAATAAGATATAATGGGGTAATATATCTGGACAAATTGAAAGGAATTTCTATAATTTGGAATACTCATTTCACTATATTTTGGATAGTGAATTTAGTTCCATTTTTTAGTAGTACCATCTTCTTATCCAAGTGTAGAGATAAACAAAGCTATGCTAAGTTAAAAATACCTTCTAGGACATGAACTTAAGTCTGACTTACTCTGCATTGTAGTGGGAGACGTGGGATACAGATTTAGAGATGTTTAGTGTGACTTCTCCATATTATCTGAATTATCAGATAATTATCCTGAATTATCCACTTAATGAAGTAAACATCTCTAGAACTATTAAGAATGACAGAGTAAAACTAAGGAGTGTGTGTGTATGTGTGTGTGTGTGTGTGTGTACACACTAGCAAGTTCTCAAACTTTTTGATTTCAGAATTCTTTAATGTATTGAGAACTCTAAAAATCTTTTGTTCATATGACATCACTTCAATTAGAAATTAAACTTGAGAATTAAAAAATTGCTAGGTTTTTAGTGTGTGGCTTAATGAGTTCTCATATCTGTTTCTGCATTCAATTTGTTGTATTATGTGTTGATTGAGGTATATAATGAAAAACTGGTCTAATATTGATATGTCATTGTAAAAGGGACACACAACTTAGTATTTTAATATAATCGTGAATCTTGTTCTTTGATACTGTACCAAATATTACAAGTGGAAGTTTCTTAAAAATCAGGTCAAATGTAGGATGTGAACTATATCAATGACACTTTAATACTTTTATGTTAAAATCCATTGGTTCAGTTTTAACACTGAATAAATTGCTAGTCCATGAATGATTTTGTAACAACATGCATCAGTCTTTTAGATTACATTGTTTCACTGAGTTATGCAAATCTTTTTTTTTTGGAACATTTCATCATAGAGTATCAAAAAAGCACATTCAGGGCTTCCCTGGTGGTGCAGCGGTTGGGTGCTGCGCTGTGGAGCTGTCGGCAGTGCGCCATGCGAATTCGACGCCTAGCCAGGGAGAATCCCACGTGGTGCGGCAGACCTCTCCTGCCTCGCCCGCTGCTCCCCTCAGCAGTGTACTTCTGATCTGCCTGTTTTTCTCCCCACTCTGTCTCTGGTGAACCCTCTCTCCACCCCACGCTTCTGGCCTGTACCCCAGCTTGTATGTATAAATAAATAAATCTAAAAAAAAAAAAAAGCACATTCATCAATATCACCACAAATTTTATCAGAAAAATCTGTTTGGGGACTCTCATTCTAATAATGGCAGTTAGTTTTCCAGAATTCTATTTTTTCCTTGAAAATTCAAAGTATATTATTTTAACCAATACCATAAGTTGTTTTTCTTTAAGTGATAGTATCACTAGCAAATATTATAGAACCAATAATGATATTTTTTCTCATATTTGTTCTTTTAACAAAGTTGGTGTTCTCTGCAAAAAACTTCAGCTCACAACTCAAACAGAGCAGAAGTGATTTTCCTTGAAAGGACTATTATACTTAAGTATTATAAACAGGAGACATGCTTCCCATTTTATTAATCATAATATTAAACATATCTGTACTTTATGTCATTATTTAATAAACTTATTTTTATTATTTCACAAAGGAAATTTTTAATTGAAATTGTGAATTTTTTATTTGTTTTACTACAAATGTGTGGTGGTAAAGAATAAAAATGACTACTGCTAATTCAACTAAGGGGACCAACAATTTTAACCCATTTCATTTATATCATCAATGCAAATGTCAACATGCAATTAATGTCTTAGTATATTATAAAAACTAGTGATCTCAGGGATACCTTGGAGAGTTCTATGGCATTCCCATGTGCCCATGAACCATGCTTTGAGAACCTCTTGACTAGACCCTTAAAACAGACTGGCATATAATTACTTTGATAATAAAAATTAATTTTCAGTAGTAACTACAAAGCAAAGTAGTCACATTTAAGAATTCAAAGATGCTATGAAGACTATAGGTTAAAGGAAGTTAGCTGCTTTCTTACATGGCACTGGAATTATGACATAATAAACATGGTCAGATGTAGGTTTGAATCATGCTATAAACTGAGACTTTTATTAAGTGTATTTTGTTTAACCTATCTTACCCTATGTTTTAATTTATAAAATGAAAAAAATGTATGCATTTCAGGATTATTGTCAGTGATTGTGAAGTGACTGACAAAATAGGTCTGCAGAAAAACCATAGTTTGCCAGTAGGAATAGGAAAAAATTTTTTGTTTATATGCAACCCTTAAGAACCTGACACCATACATTATTACCTCTTGTAGCACAAATTGTTTCAAAGGAAATGATTAAACTTGTATTAAATTAAGAGGATGACATCCTGTCAGTCCAATAAATCAGTATTATCATACAGGTTAACTTTATAATGTAGTTCATATCACCAATGTTTGCTCACCCATAAATGATATTCAATTGATTGATAATTAGCTTATATTTTTTAGGTAAGTTGTGTCTCGTAAATACTAGCCTAGTCAACTTCCTTCCCATTTCATTATTATAGATTTGCTGTCATATGCTTTCTAAGCCCATGTAATATTGTTAAGTCACCTTATTTAAATACAAGTCAAATTCTTTTACCCAAAATTTTAAGAGATTTCCCATATATTTTTAGTTCTGGTATTTATTATAGTGGCAGTTCTTGCCTTTAAAATGATATTTTCACATGTAACATTTCTGGATATACAGTCACTATAAAGTTTTTTTAGCGTAATGTTTATGGT
Organism: Scalopus aquaticus; assembly: GCA_004024925.1. Lineage (NCBI taxonomy): Eukaryota > Metazoa > Chordata > Mammalia > Eulipotyphla > Talpidae > Scalopus > Scalopus aquaticus. Next base: position 118,176 of record PVIJ01001055.1, on the reverse strand, counting down.
GAATGAGATTTATACATATTCATTTACTATTTTATAATTGAAGGCTATACATTTGATTTTTAGTTAACACAAAATAGTATGGAAAATATTCAATTTTTATACACCGTTATTATTTACTTACTCAATATTACTTTAGTCTTTTTGTTTGGATAAATAATATAATTTAGGAGTATACAGTTGTGGTAATATTTATATGCAACTGATTCTTGGAAGACAAATGGTTGGAATAGTAAATAATCTCAACAGGATTTAAAGGCCCAGGAATCTCTGTGTCTAGCACCTCGTGTCTAGGTGATAGGTTGTGTCCTGGGTATTTCTGTACTCTATAGTAAGCTCTTGACCAAATTCTCTTGGTATATGTATGTCACAAAAAGAACTGGCCCACAGTACTAGACCTCCTACATACTTACTATCTAGGTCATTTGTCTGAATTAAAAAAAAAAAAAAAAAGGAAAGCTAACCACTTAATGAAATTGTGTGTATTTTCATCCAAATGGTGTTTTTATGAATAAGTCTCTTGAAACAGGCATAAATTGTACATTATTCTCCACATTTTTAAATGCATTGCTACTGTTTGTAATTGCTACTGAGTGCATATTTAATGCACTGGGGAAATTTGATGCAATTATTCCGTTTATTTGTGATTCCCCTCCAATCCAAATGTCTGCATTAAACTATGGGAAAAGAAAACTATAGAGAATTTAGGTCACTTAAAAAATGGACACATTTTCTAACTCTGCTTGTATACTTGCATTGCACTAACCAAAATAAAATTAGAATGAACCTGACTTGTAAAGAATAGGGTTCAAAAGTTTAAGCATTTTTTAATAAGATTACCTTTTAAATATGATCTTAAAGAACCAGACCAGTTACAAGGCCACAGTCTTACAGAAGTCAGTGAGAGAGGTGTATGACAGAGGTCAAAATTTAGCTAGCTTAACATCAGACAAATTATTTGTCCTTCGGTACTTAGGAGTTGATTACACATGGAATTGGATTGAATGGACATAAGTTGATGGCCCTTAGAAAGTCTGTACAAAATAGCAGAAATCACAGAAGGTCTGAATCTGTCTCTTCCATGAGTGCCCAGAATTTTTTAAAGCTCAAAGAATTTGGGTACTGAAAAAGATCTCTAATGTCAAAGCGTCTGAAAATAAGCAGAGTGCAAAAGGGGCACAGTTTTTGTAGGCCCACATTTTATTTCCTCCTTTGATCATAAGCTAGTAAGAAAGCATTCGTGTGTCACAGAAATGGTTCAATATCATTAAAATGGTCTGGTCATGGGGCAGAATAAGGCAGAACAACACAGGTATTAAATGGGAAGGAGAAAGCTATTTTATTCAGCAGACATTATTTGGTGTTCCCTTTCATACTGATATGCAACTATTTGTTATACATGTTTCAACAATATTCTTAAATATCTCTCTAGGGCTATGAAAGAGATGACATTTTAAATGAGTTCTATTCCATGACTTTAAAAATGTTTCTTATGATAATAAAGATAGACCTGTGTTCTTATGCTTAAAGCAAAGCGTTACAGCCCTATTAACATTTGTTTAACTAGGCATCCATCACAACAGGTGCACAATTATTTTTATGAGTAAAATATTATCAGTCAAAATTAGCCAGGACAAAATGCAAGTTGTCTGATTAAATAATCAGAGCAGATACTTAAAATTCATTTGATTTCCTCAGGAATTTTAAAATGCAAAGTCCCAGTTGCTTATTCTGATGTTACTTTGTAACATTGGGAGTTACATTATAGTATGTAAGTACATTATAGTATGTAAGTAGTAAGTTGTATCTAGTTTGATACATGTCACATAATTCAGTTGAAACTATTGAATTAATAAAAGTGTAATAGTTTCTTTTAATCTAACATCTTAACCTATAAAGTGGTATTATCAGTAAAAATGTTACTTTTTTTCTTTTGAAAAGTACTCTGAATTCAATTAAAAAGCCCATTAGTTTAGAAAGTTAAAATCTGCTTTAGAAAGTTAAATCCTTTGTGTTCCTGCTTAAATTAATTTGTGGAGTGTAAAAATCATAATAGAAATTTCAAGTCATAAAACTTATAAACCAATGTGCTTCAAAATTATTAAAGATGTTTTTCACCAAGATATTAAATATCTTGGTGAAAAATAAAGGCCACCAATTTTGGTGAAAATAGAACAATCAAACAAACACCCCCCTCACACACACCCTTGAACTGGGCAGAAAGCTTCCTAAGAAGGCACCTTTCACCATGGTTTAGAAATGCTACAAAAGTGCAGCTGTTAGAAACCAATTACAGGCAGGTAACTGTTTGTTTTCATATCTAAATCTGTTTGTCAATCAGGAGAATGCAGTGAATCAGGAGAAGGGATCTCAAATACAAACCACAGAGTAAGGCAGAGAATCTGGAATGGGGCCAAGCCACAAGAATTAGGGCAGGAATATAGATGGAATCAAAACTATACATGTGCACATGACTCCTTTCTTTGACCAACTTTTCAAACAGACTCAGAAGTAGATATTATTGGAAAAAAACATGTCAGTTTTCTTTTGAGCGCTGTCTGATTTTAAGATTTGTTAGAAATCTGTGCTTATTTATAGAAGAATGATTGTAGAAGATATCTTTTACAGATCTTTACAAATGTAAGACATTTCTAAAATTAGTTCATAATCATCCTTCTTAAATAAAAATTTAAACTTATTTTTAAATTCCAAAGTATATTATATATATGTGTGTATATATAGACATATCTATATATACACATATATAAAACCATATAAAAATTTTACTACTTTGAAATTAATCTATGGCAGTTTCAGCTTATAGACCTATTTATGAAGAAACTTTAGTTTTATCTGGACCCAAGAGTACATTTTTACTCAATTTAGCAAAACCACCTCTACAGCTGTTGTACTCCATCCAATTGCAAGATTTCAAGAGACAGTGAATTTTATAGAGCACTTCACATAAATCTATATAGCTAGAAGTTTTTCCATGCTGAAATATGGGAAAACCTACTGAGGCCCTGGAGTTTAAGTTGGTAACATCAAGGAAGAATAAATACAAGTTTATTAAGAAAGCTAAAGAAAATGAAATAGGCATGACTATTCTGTGGTTTTGCTTAAACACAGGCTTTCACATCCATTGAAAGTCCTGGATTTCTTGTTAACTGGTTACTGAAAGGAGCTCTTTTATTTTTCCAGCCATAGTTTAGTGCCAGTGGGCATTTGCCTCAAAGCATGATGGCTGTTAACCTTCACAGTTGACTGTATATTTCTCAGTCATGACTACCATGGTTTAGGGGTGCCCTTTCGTATGGATGCTGAAGAGCATTTCACAGGAGTAAATGTTACTGGTCAGCCTAGGTCTCCCTATATACTATTTAATTTGATTGTAGTAAGTGAAAGAGGGGATCACCAGCCTAGCATGGTGTTCTTTGTAACTGGCAATCCTTGAAATATTTCCAATTTACATCTGAGATGAAATAAAAATTAATAATTAAGAAACAAATGAGTAAGTGATCGATGAGATTAAATGGAATAGTGGAGCAAATTGTTATATTTTTTCAGTCTAAAATGAAGAGTTTGCTTAAGATTGTAGGAAGAATTCCAAGGAGATTCTCTCTTATATTTCATAAAGAAAACTAGAGCAAGGAGCAGAAAATCATCTCTGTCCCCCACCCCCTATGATGAACTGATTCTTATGTGGTTGACACTGAGAAAAACTTTCTTACCAGAACGTTAATCTCAGAACCAGGAAGGGATCTTTAGAATTCATCTCATCCATCCCTCTGCTTTCAAGAAGGAATGCATTTATAGAATCTTAATCAATCCTCAGATCTTTTTAGAGTGCTTACTATTTGCCCATCATTGTGTTAGGCTATGTGCGGCTTATAATATTTCATATTTTCTACCATTTGAACATGAGAAATTTCTTTCCTTAAAGACCTCCAGAGAACAGGAAAGGAGGATGCTGACAAAAGCAAGGACTAAAATTTATTGGGCAAATACTGTGTGTCACAGTGCTTTTGCTTATTTTATCTCACTTAATCCCTCAAACCAATACCTTGAGGTAGGCATCATTATCCTCCTTTTGAAAAGGAGGGAACAGAGACTCAGGAAATAAAATGGTTTTTATAAGGAACCAAAATAATAATGATCAATCTAGGATTTGAATCAAGGACTACATGATACTAAAACTCATGCTCTTTCTATCACGGCATGTTATCATTTACTGTGGGACACATTATTGAGATACATTTCCTTATGCATTTCCCAAATCTCCCATATTACTCTTGAGCTAAACAAACAGAAAAACAAAACCAAAATCAAGCAAACAATAAACATTGTGATTATTATCATTCTCTGTATGAGATTATATTATGCTCTTAACTGTGAAGTTCACTTTTTTATTTTAATGTTTTTGGGATTTTAGTAACTTTTAATATCTATGGCTTTTCTTTTTAGGTTCTGAAATGGTTAAGTTTTTCTGTTAAGTTAAATTCTTCAGGGTGGAGGTTCTTACTTATCCTTTAGTCACTTTAAAAAAGGTTCTGAAATTAGGGTTTAATGGAAGAATTATGCTATATGTAGTTTTGAAATCAGTGCTTATCAGTATTTTCTACTGATTTTATATGATTTTGTATTTGATTATGTATATGATTATGTAATACATACAGATATTTCTTTCTCTGAGGAAAATCTACTAAAATCCTGTTGGAATGGATTATAACTTATACACAGAACTGATGAAATTATGTTAAAATCTATTTTTTCCTCACGTATATACTTTGTGCTTCATGAAACAATTCAACTTTGGAGAATAACTTGAAATTTCTTATCTCTACTAATGACTGATGGAAAAGTTGACACTTTTCTTTCTTTCATTAAATTGTCAACAAGGTCCCTTCCTGTTTTGTGTGCTATTTTTCATTTTATTTAGTACCCATTTGTATGTTTAGGTACATATCATAGCAAGACAAAAAACACCCAGGGAAAGATAGAGGGAGAAGGAGATATTAGACTTGCTAAGGAAAATGAAGTGAGTAAAGTATTAGTTTTTTTTTCCTTCCAGTGAAATTAAATCTCAGGAAAAGAGAGAATAACTTGCATTTAAGTCAGTATCTAACATTTTTCTATGACATCCTAAACCCATGCTCCTGAGTCATCACCGCTGAATATTGTGACTTCTAGGGGACAATCCAGATCCTTCTGTTCAGAGGCAGTGCTTTTTTATTTTGGTATGAACAGATCTGGCCACAGATAGAGGGAACCAAAATATATGTGGTAGACATAGCTTGTTGAATCTGTAATGGTTCAAAATGAAATAGGCAGTTATTAAAAGTCACAAGCAAATATTAGTGAACTTACAAATAAAATTGTGTAAGTCGAAAAATTTCTTCATTTAAAGAATGATGTAATTCAGCTTACATGTTCTGCTTTTATTTAGTTATGTTTCCCCTATAAATATAGAACTAAAAGTAGATTTTGTGAATTAGTGAATTTGTTGGCCAAAGTGATATTAATCATGTGTCACATACTGTAAAAGAAACTGATTATTTTTTAACTAAGTGAGGTTTACCCTCCCAATTAACTAAAAATCATCACATCTGAAAAGTTAATGCTTGCTTGTATATAAATTAATATTAGCTAATGAGTACACGTACATGTATATCTATCTATAGCATGTTTATATTCATAGTTCTTTGTAATATAAAGGATTTTTCCTCATGTTTCCTAGATATTAATGGTCTTTATAGATATGGACAAGTCTGAATGATTTTCATAAAAAATTAAAATTGCATAAAAAATTAAATTATGAAATGAATTTCATAAAAAATTAGAATCTGTACTTAATGAACATTTCTAGAATTATAATTCAGAACTAGAAATTAGGTTCTTATACTTTGTCTATTCCAGTATTCTCATTTTACAGATGGGGAAATCAGGTCCAGAGGGCTACTTGTATAAGGTGGCAAAACTGAAACTGGAACCCAACTCTCCTAATATATATTCCAGTGACTTTCTATTTCATAGATTCATGACTTCAAAAATAATAAAATATTATATAAACTTTAATAGATTTTTCAACATTTTGCAAATTGTAATCTTATTTTTTTCTATTTCTCATTCTCTGAAAACTAATAAGCAATAAACCCTTAATATTAATAGGTGGTTTATCTGGACTCAGTTTGGGCATTGTAGTTATTAAGGCTTTATTTTTTAATTTTTTTTAAAGATTTATTTATTTATGCATACAAGCTGGGGTACAAGGCCAGAGGCTGGGGTACAGGCCAGAGGCGTGGGCAGCGAGAGGGTTCACCAGAGACAGAGGGGGGAGCAGAACAGGCAGAGCGACGGAAATACACTGCAAGGCAGGAGAGGTCTGCCGCACCATGTGGGAATCTCCCTGGCTGGGCCTCGAACTTGCGTCACCACTGCCTCGAACTTGCGTCGCCCTGCCCGCGGCTCCACAGCGCAGCGCTTAACCACTGCGCCACCAGGAAGGCCCTATTAAACCTTTATAACTTTCTGAAATTTCTATTGTTTGTGCACACCTAAAATGCCACTGATTTTTCTCAACACTTTTTTGTTGTTATAATACCTTGTTTACTAAGGAACTTAAACTAGCATTCATATTTTAAGTCCTCGCTCTTAATTTAAAGAAACCAAACTAGGATTGGAAGCACCCCCCAGTGCCTCAGATTTTCAAATACATTGAACAATGAAATGCAAAAATTCTTGTGGCCCGTAATCCTCCATTTGATCAATGAGTGCTAAAGTCTTTCAAAGTCCATGTGAAACTTTTTCCTATAAATACCCTGATTCATTACTTCTGAAAAAGTATCATTTAAAGTATGATTAGTCTGTCTAAACCATCACATATAACAATTTGCATGCAGAGGTTTTAACGTGAAAGTCAGTATCAGACAAATCGTGTTTTTAAAATATTTTCCTGTTGATTGCTTCTGTCATTTCACTGGCATTTCATTGTTAGATTACATGGTTAGTTTAAGAATTGAAAATACCCTAAAATAGTAAAGAATTAATGTTGCTACTTGGGTTGATTGAGGAAAACTCTTACTGAATTCTACTATTATCTGAAAAAGTGCATTAGCTTATTTGCTTTTTTTTTAAGCAGGTGGCATGTTACAGTAGAAGTTCTGAACTGAGGATCCAAACTTCTTGGTTGTACCCCTAACTCTGCCACTACTTAATTAAGCAAATGACATCAGACATGTCACTTTCCCTTTCTGCCTTTCAGTTTCCTGATTTGTAAGACTTGGGAGTTGAATGATTTCTTTTAATCTTTACATTAAATTTCTATGAGTCCTTAAATAAGTATACTTTACAAAGACATTTCAAGTTACTTTTTAATATTTAGTATAGGTTTTAAAGTATCATTGTAATTCATTAAATAAATTGGCAAAACCAATGGTTAAAAGTAGTGGAAAACAAATAAGTTGGGTTGAATGTGAAAAATGCAAGATTTTTTTTTCTTTCATAATGTTCATAATGTTCTCTTTTCCCCTTAAAAAACTCACATATGCAGTGGATTTGTAAAAATTGTTTTATGTTCAGATTTGGAAATACATTTGGAACTATATGCATACATGTGTACCAGATACACACACACACACACACACACACACACACACACACACACACACCCTCTCCTTTCTTCCAGTTCTCCAGCTCTTCAGTGTATGGGGGCGGTCTGGGACTCAGGCTGGGAAAAATAAGCATGTTATTACTTTGATGTTGATGGGACCACGCAACTTCAAGAAAATTATTATTATGCTCAGAATATCAGTCTAGAAAAAAGGACCATGAAAGTGGAAAGGGATGTAACTTTGAAGTTAGGGTTGGTTTAAGTCATGGCAGTGTGATTTTAGAACAATCTGTATCCCCTCCGTGTCTTTTTCTTCTTTATTAAATTAGTGAAGATGATGATAATAACTACCTCACGAAGGCTCAAAAAAATGTTCTGTATATGAAATCTAGTCTAGTGCCTTTTTGCTTGTTTTGATTATTATTATATCTGTTTTATTTTCATGTACATTATCACTCATTTTTACTCTAATCATACAACTAAATATTTAATATATTCATAAACTTATTTTGGCATTTTTTAAGCCTAAGTAGGGTCTTTTATGATCAATTTGTTATTACTTTACTAATTCAGATAGAAAGAAGGTTAAAACAAGTAGCCTAGTAATAAATAATTATTAACTGTATATATTTATCTTAGTAGAATTATTACTTTGATAGAATTTCTACTGTGGCTTTTATTTTATAATGACAGTGAAATGAATGACAGTAATAATAACATGACCTCACTCTTGCTGATGATATCTGCCTTGTATTTCTCAGTTTTCCAGAGAAAACTCTTGGCGCTTTCCAAGTGGTCTACGCTCCTGTTGATTATTTAGTTTGAACAATCGAGGAACAAAAGAGTTTGTGTGGCTAATTCTTGATTATCTGTGCTCTCAGATGCACATATAAATTCCAAAGCGCAGTTGCTTCAGATGCTTATATTTAGCTCATGAATGAATGGATATAACCATGTGTGATATCCAGGAACTCACTTGCCTTTAGTTTGTTGCCATGATAATTAAAACTTGTAAGCCTTTGACCAAAACCTCTAACTGTAGTGCTTCTTGGGAGAGTCTTATTCATTTGTTTCCTTTATCCTGTTGCCACACAGAAAATTTGATACATGCTTGAGTCACTTTCCTCCTTCTTTTCTGGTCTAAATTAGCTAACCCATTTTTTGCTTAAACAAAGATGCTGAAAAACTAAATTTTTATTTTTGTTTAATTTGATTTATTTATTTTGAAAAATTAATTTTTATACAAATGTTGTTTTAACCCAGTTGTTTAACTGAATTTGTTTCTAAAGTCACACCAAAACTCTACTTAGTTATATTGGGTTGTAGCAATTTAATCATTTGCCTTTAGACTATTCCTGAAAATTGTTTATTGATGTTCACGTTAGTATTTTGGACATTTTTCCTTAAAAATGAACCCTTTTTATACTGCCTGTAGTGGAGCTCATGCTACTATGAACTAATTCTGTTGCAGTGTCCTTATAAAGCAGGTGTCCTTATAAAGCAGTGGCTGAGGAGCTCCAGGAATGGCAGAACCCTTGTTCCCTAGATTACACTTAATAGATTTTTCTTGTAATTTGGTGTTTTCTTTTTTTCACAGTATCTCTTTATTTTCACTTGGTTTATATTCAGTTTTTAAATTACCTATAGTCTTCAGTTATTAACTATATCATATTAAATACATTTAGTTATGGGATTAGCATGAGGATTATATTTCATTCAGAACCTACCTATTCTTATTTTTCTTTTAAATTTTGCTTGGAAATGTCTAGCTAGGATTTTAGGACTCAAATGTAGCTCAGTTTTAGAGATATAGGTGGTTTGTTTTCATGCTTCTAATGTAATATGGGAATTATTTTTCTATTATAGTAAAAAAGTTGGCACACAATGTTAATTTTTCAAAAACTGTAAACTCTTTGAAAAAATTGTAGGCTTGTAGATTTGCCAATACTTGTTGAAGAAATGGGGGAAGTACTTTTCTCATAGGATTTATACAAAGGCCATTGACTTTATGGGTTTTGTTGAATTGCTAGTCTTGTCTAAATTTCCAAAAATTTGGTTGAATTTTCTTACAATGGGAAAGTTTTTGACTTTCTATTTTTATGCTAGACAGGACATTTCCATTAGTTTTCCTTTACGATAAAATTCATTATTTCTTCCTTATGTATAACCAAAGGCCTTAGAATCTTTAGAAACAAATGTAAGATTTTCATTGGTTTATGTGTTTGTGTTTTCATCATATAATATGCACTTAATATCAGCAAAAGTAAAATTTACAACAAAAATGCTGTATGACTTAGGTGTTTTAACAATCTTATTTTTAAAACAAGGTCATTTTTTCGTGTGTTGCTTTATTAATTGCTAAGTAAGATCATGCATTTATCTCTTCTAAATTGTAAAAATTAGTAGGACCTTAATATTCCTTTTATTGGCAATTATATTTCATGGAAAATGGATTAACTATTTCTATGAATGTTAAATTAAAATTTTCACTTCAAAGTACTTGGTGAATAAGGAGCATTTGTTTACATTGTTAGACTTACTCTAAATAATCGGTCTATTATATATGTATACATATACACACATATTACTTTTCTATTATGAGTTTCTACATATTTTCTATAGTGATGAATTGAATCAAATTATTCTATAAAATTATACCATTTATATTTCAGGCTTACCAATAGCATAAAATTCATATCATGAAATTTTTATGAAGTTGATATGTCATCTATAAGATTTGCTAATGTAGCATTACCTAATCAGAAACTTTCAGTAAGTGAGAACAAGCTATGACTGGGACACTCATATATTCTAGTTTACCTAGGATTGTCCTGGTTTACACACATATTCTTGATGTACAAATAACAGCTCCTCCTTTCATTTGAGAAATATCCTGATTTGAATGATGGATTACATGAAAGTATTCATGTAATGGAATTCTTATCAGCAAGTATTTATTAAAGACCTACTATGTGTCTGGAACTGTTCAAGATGCTGGGAAAATAGCAAACAAACAAATTGAAAGAAAAATTGTCTATGAAGTAACTCAGAAAATTTTGTCTGTCATTGCCAAAAAAAGTGATGAGATAAATTGTCTTTGTTATAAGATATAACAAAACAAAATTTGTCATTGGTGTATGAGAACTTAATACTGCTTGAATAACAGTACATTAAGTATTTAGACAGAAAGAAGTCTATCAACATTTTTGAAAGTGATTAAGAGCTATGCGATGGATATGTCAATCAGATAGTAAGAATGTATTTTTTTAAGTCAATGAGCATTTACATTTAAGAAAAAATATCTTAAACTTGAAGCTGTAAAAGAAACACGCTGAATATATTTATTTAACTTAATTAAAATGCTTGTGTCAAGTAGATCGAGAAATTTCAAATGAGGTTGCTGATAGCTTGTGTAAGTTTATTCAGTATTATTTTCTTGAACAGTACAAAGTGAATCAGGTGAACAAAGCCTTCTCAGCTAGTGAAGGTATATAAAACATAGAGTGAGAGATCTGGGTTGGAGGAAGATTTTGAACTGTTGGAAGAAATAGGGATATTCTTTTGAAATTCAACCAAGGAATGAATTTTTACCATCAAAAATATAGTTTTTAAAAACATTCTTCTCAAAAGTTTTGGTGGTATTAGTATAGGTGAATGAGTTGGTTTATCAACTGTAGCTCCTTTGGTAGTTCTTTCTTTGGGCAATTAAGTATTCCAACTGATTTATAGTGTCCTGGCATATTATTCAACTTTATTGGAAGGAGGTGACCATTCAAAAGGGTAAATACATAATATAAATTTCTTTGAAATGTTTTCTATCTAATTATTTAACCCATACAACTTAGATAGTCCTTTGGTTGATTCTGTCTTCTAAATTGTGGTTTGTGTCCATGAACTATTTGTAATTTTTTTCATATAATTTGATATTGAATTTCTAAGTGTCATTGTCTAAGTGGAGAATTTTCAAATCTGTTGATGTAGACTCAGTCCTCTTAGTCAATAGGTTTCATTTCTTATTCACAATACCTTAATAATATTAAACTATAATTGTATTTTACTTTGCCTGTAACACTACTATAATACCAATAAGGTATTTAAATTTTTACAAAAGCAAAAAGATTTAATGAAGACTCTCTATAAACCAGTTACAATTCCCCTCTCTCCCCTGCCCTCCCAGAAACATTTGTGGTTTACTAGAAAGAGTCTGGACTTAGAGATCAGACCATCTGGCTTAGAGCTATGGCTTGATTTATTACAAACTATGTTGTCTTAGACATATTTTTAGCCTCCTTCAGACTCATTTTCCCAAGTTTGTTGAAACAGATAAAAATGCTAAGTGCTAACTCCAGTACATCGAAAATGTTTGGACCATTTCAAAAAATGTTTATTGAGTCTGATTCTACAATTTTTAAATGATAAAACGTTATTGTTTATCTCTATATTTTATTGGATTGGCTTTTCTACTGCTGACACAGCAGTGGGATAGTCATTGACCTTAGCTGCAATGGTTACTAAACTGGAATTTTCTCAGATATGGCTCAAATAGTGCTGAAGTTTCTGGCAATTCCATTTGGTTTGTGGCTTCCTATCTTCAACATCCTGGTTGGTTATTAGTTCATTTTACTTTACTGAACATAAAATTAGTGATAGGCACTATAGGCCTATGCTTTTTCATAGAGATGCTTGTTACATTGACCTTGAAGGAACTAGCAATCAGGTAGGAAGTTCCCATTATGTCCTATATTTACTTTTCTTCTCCATTAGTTTTCTATCGAGGGTTATGAGTAATTTCTCTATAGAATGAGTAGCACAAGATTGTTTTCTAATTTACAGCAGAGTCTTTAAACCTGGGTGGGGAGCAAGGAGAGTCCAGTGGGAGGATATGCCTGAGATCTATGTATTTATAAGCCCACTGCCCTGCACTGTTTTTGGAACCACTGATTTTATAATTGTCTTTCATAAGCAATAACCTTCTTAAATGTCATTTTTAAGTATATAAACAAATAAAAAATTAGAACATTAAAAATTTTACATTACAAAGTGATTTTTATAAACTTTTTTTGTTCCATTTAATAACCTGTTATTGATCCTCTTTTAAAACCCTGAATCATGCTTTTGTATGCATTTGAAAGAAAATGTTCCAGTATTAAAATGGGACATCTATTAGTGGCTAAACTTATTTTTCTCTCTGGACTGAACAAACATACCTTGACTTTAATTTTTAAAAGAGTGAGAAATGTTTTTTGAATATTTTGTTTACGTTTTATTTTAACATGTTTAAAATCACCTGCATCATTTCTGGTTACAGACTTTAACTTTCTTCTTTTGTCATTCTTTGTAGTTGTACCAGGAGTATTGTGTGTTCTGCATCGAAAACGTTAGATAATTCTCCAAATAATTTTCTGTACATAATGTGTTCCCATAATACAATGATGATAACACCTATTGTACCAGGAAATAATCATTAAAGTTAAAATTAAGAATGAAAAGATGATGTTATTTATTCAGCTGAATTCAATATGAAATAACAATCAAAGACTTAACACTTTTAGAGTCAATATGAGATTTTCATTTGCATTTTCCCTCTCAGACTCATAATCTGAATTGGTGATGGGTGGAATCTCTATCATTGGCCTATTATTTCTGATCAGATACTCAGCACAGTAATTTGGGAGGCTGAACTATCTATGATTATATAAAAACACAAATAAACAGTCCCTTACTTGTTTTGTTTTATTCAAATTTTTTCAGTATGCCGTCTCATCAAAGTCTTAGCACTAGCAACAGTTAGGCCTGGTGGATGTCCCGATACTTACAAACATGGAAAAAAAAATTCAGATAGGGCTATTTAGATTGCTGATCAAATAATTGGGAGCAAGGGTATATTTCACGAAAGGGAGATTCAGAGAGGAGCCAAGAAGGGATCCAATTCCAATATTTGTCAAAATAGTCTGTTGGGGAGAACCAAAATTCCAATATTTGCAAATCCAGGACCACATACTATCAAAGATCTAAGGGAATTAAACACAAGAATCAAAGTAGGAGGTTCTCAGCACCCGGAGCTTAAACTTTGGTAGAAATAAGATCAGTGGGAGGGAAAGAGAATGAGTATGAGAGTGAGAGATTAAATTAGTAATGAAAAATGAGTACAAACAGTGGTGGATATTTGTGACTTAGATTGAGTGGCCTTGTATGGCTTTGTGCTTGTGGGCTGAGCTATCTTAAAGAACAAATAGTATCAAAGATTCTTTTGTAGGTAAATACTTTTAGTAAGGAGCTTAAGAACCATTCTATTAAAAAAAGATTGTAAGGAGAATTTCAGCTACTTTTTTTACTAGGTGAAGTAAGTTTGAGAAGGTGGATCATTTAGGAGTACAATAGTTCATCATAGTGCCTATGAGGACAGAATTGGTGACCAAACTGCCTAATTTTGAGTCATTGATATGATTTAATAGCTTAGAATTTGGGCAAGTTACTTGACTTTTTCCTTATCTTTAAATTGGGGATAACAGGGTCTCCCTGGTGGCTCAGTGACTTAAGTCTCAGCACTATGAAGCTATGGGCAGCCACTGCAGCATGAGTTCAATCCCCAGCCAGGGAGCTTCCCACATGGTGCAGCAGACCTCTCTTGCCTCGCCTGCTGCTCCCCTCAGCAGTGTATTTCAGGAGATCCGCCTGTTCTGCTCCCCACTCTGTCTCTGGTGAATCCTCTCACCACCCCCACCTCTGGCCTATACCCCAGTTCTTGTATGCATAAATAAATAAAACTTTAAATAGAATAAACTAACATAAAATGGGGACCTGAGGAATAAATTATTTTATGTATATTTATGTAATTCCTTCTAAAACAAAAATGCTATATAAGTTTAATCTACTATTATTCATGGAGGCATAATGAATTAGGGCAAGCGTTTTATCTATTTACATTAGGCAAGTTATAAGTGCACCCTAGAAATGAACAAGGTATATGCTGTATTTGTAAAGGCAACTGTCCAAAAACTTAGTTGTATCTGGGAGGTTCCTCATAGCTAACTAGGGGTACTTCCTAGATTTCTTCAGGTAATTTCCTTTTAGCTAGCACCTTCCCTACTTAGCCTGTAGGTACACTGTACCCTAAGGCATAGCAGACCTGATGTGTGAAAATATTTGAGTGTATTTTTTAGCCTTTCATGGGTGCTGTAAATATTGTATCTGCAATGTTTGGGGAGGCTGTAGTCTGCATAATCTTTGTGTTTGCGCTCAGAACTAGGAGGTCATAAGCTCTTTGGAGAGAGGGACTAGGGAATAAACATAAGAGAGTATCTTGACTGTCAGGCTGGGTGCTAACTTTCTGAGTAATTCCAGGCATATCACTTAATGTCAGGATCTGTTTTTACATCTAAGGGATGTCAGAGTTCATTTTACTGACCTCTGGTTTTCTGATTGCTTAGCTATGCTTTTAAATGTAGTATGTATACTTCTAAGCTTTATATAGCATTAAAATTCTAAGTCTCTTAGAACATTGTTCTTTTAGAAATTCCCCTATATAAATCTAAATCTGAGGCAAGGGAAGATAACTATTTTTTAAACTCCAGATTTCCTTGGATTAGGAATCAGAAGACCTGAAATCAAATCTGGTCAAATGCCAGACTTTATCATGACTTTTTGACTTTATCATGTCTCTTTACCTCCTGAAAACTTAATGTTTCATCTTTGAAATGAAAATAACAATGTCACAATTAGGATGAAGATTAAATTAAATAGCACATAATACATAACATTTTTTAAGATGACACCTTGTTTATAAATAAGACTTATTTTTCTTAATTTTTCCTTGCTTATTTTCTCACTCTGATAGAGTTTCTAGAAAGAACCAATCCTATAATATCTGGTGGCCATATTGAGACAAATAACTTTGTTGTTTTTTCCCCAGAGGACCAAAGAATTCCATGTTTTTGAGAGGCTAGAAATTAACATTTTTATGTCTGAGTTGTGGAGATATAGCCACTGACCAATTTTCCACAGAGAATGGCAATGTGAAGGCAGTCAGTCTGTACTGAAGGAGAAATGTTTCAAGATACCTTCATTTCCGGATCCCAAAAGGATGGGCTAATAAAGCACAAGGGGTTGAAGGGCCAGCTGTGAGGTTGGGAGACTGGATGGCAGGATTCCATGGATTGTTCTTGCTTTATTGGGATTTGCAACATGAATAGACCTCAGTTGATCCAGGAATAGGCTTCTTTTTGCAGTTAGAAAGTGGGGAAGCTGAAGGAGAGGTGAGTGTACCCAGAATAGCCAAGTGAGTTTGATCTTAATTAAGGAGTTCATGGTTATCCTTGTCTTGTTTGTACACCATAGATTTTTAAGACATTTAAAGGACAGTTGTTTACATTTTAAGAAGGAAATTCTCATACATTTGGTAAAAAACAAAACAGCAAAGAATAGCCAAAGTACCCTGTACCTTAGTCCATGAACTGTACTTCCTGTGTAGTGGTCCGTTAAGTGATTCCTAAGAGGACAATTGCTGCATTTATTAAGCTTTTTATTTACTAAGGAATGGACAGTAGCATATGGAAGCAATGACAATAGCTGTCTGATGAGAAAACAAAGAAATTCCAGTATTTTGCTGTTTTGAAAAAAGTCATTCAGAATTTAGTCATATTGGTTCAGCTGTTGTAACCAAAGACTGATAAGATAATAGAGTTCTTTGTGGTGGTTTTGTACCGAAATCCTTTATCTTTATGATGCACTGGGGCCCTTTAGAGTGAAGAGCTTTTAAAACTGCTGTTGGATACAGAACTCAAATCAGCTGCTGGTACACTGGGACAGGGGTTCCTTTCTCGGGCAGTTACCACAAAGTAACTTTTATCAGGGGACCTTCTGATAGATTGTTCGTTTCTTCATCTTACCCTATTTACTTTTTGTTGACTTTTTGCTGTCCTATTTTGTGACATTTAAAAGAAGGCTGTATCAAAAAAGGCCAATGTTAAGTGATGGACTGAGCTTGTGAAGTGGGGACATCACAGCCCATCTGATGTGTGAGGAGGCTACAGGGTGAGATGCAGCAGTATAACCAGGTTACCTCTGGGCAGAAAAGATCAAATTCATCTTTCTTTTATGACTAGTATTGTATTTTTTACTTTCTTCTCAGACAATGTCCATTAAAAAAATTAGAACTGACTAGGGAATTGGTTCTTAAGAGCTTTTCAACTTAATTTAAAATCCTTCTGGATTGTTGGCTGAGTTCCTTATTGATACTGCCTTGGAGTTACCGTTAAGTGCTTTAATCTTTCCAGTACTGTTGTGGAAAAGTGTATCTCTACCAGAGAACTCTACTCCAGTGTCACAGCCATCCCTCCCCGTCATTCCAAACACAGACACTTTTAGTTAATCAGGCTTCTTGTCATTTCATTGTTAAATTCGATTAAGTTTATTAAAATAATATGTCATTCAATAAAAGAGAAATGCTAGGTAACATTTCTTTATTCTTTTAAATTCCCTAGGATACATTTCTAGATAATGCAGTTTGTTGATATTAGTTTTCTTTGGTTTGGTAAACATTGTGTTTAAACCCCATGCCTGTCATAAAAATGAAGAGATAAAAGCATGGAAACAAATTAACAAAAATTAACTTAGCTACCCTCTTTTTTTTCCCTCTCACCTTCCCTTGCTCCCTCTAAGTCTCTCTCTCTCTCCACTGAAGTGCTTGCTTCTGGGTTTTCTCAGTAGAAGAAGTTAGTTACACCACATACCAGTGACCCACTTTTTGGTTCAGCTGTAAAGAGAGTTACCTGTTTAAAATTTTATATTGTAAACGTCCGACATATGGGGATATTGTAAAAGGGGTGAAGTAAATATCTATTTAGTGAAGAATCTGTAAAGTGCCTGCCTTGCCCCGATTTAGTGACTTCCCAATGCCCAGTCTTATTTCTAGCAAAAATGATTGTAATTACATATATTTCATATGGCAGAACTAACTAGCAGATTGTGGTGTCACTTTTATGAGCTGTTGTAAAAAAAGACTTTTTTAGATGAATCTCAAACTTGATTTTATTTATTTTTTATTTATATCAAGAAGAGACTTCTAATATCTTGTTTTACCTAAATACCTAAATTTTGAATTTTCTCTGTTGGCTTTGGGCCTAGGGACAGGTAGTTACAGTTTGTAAAGTTTAAAAAAATAGTCTATTTTTGTTAGTTGTTTTTAACTTTTTCAGATTATGACCAAAAAAAGGCTAGAGGGCTGATCTAAAACTGCTATAGTGAAAGATGGTATTTGAAAACTTTTGATGAGGGAAATTGCTTGCCATATTTACATTTTGAAAAGTGTTTCCTTATTTGCGCACTATTGACTTCCTATTGAGACTCAAAATTTTAAGTACAACTGGTAAAGAATTCAATGGATCAAACTCAGTAAATCTGAAGTCACTGGAATAAAGGTCCCTAAGAAAAAAATGTGTCAATTTTAAAGGTCTTTCCTAACTGAAGACCATTTTGTGATAGAGCCAAAGGTTAATAAAATCAGTAGTGAATGTAGCAATTTTACAGATAAGCTATTCACAACAAGTGTAGTTACTTGAATAAAAAGCTAATTCAGTTCTAAAATGCCACATGCAGTAGCAGTGAATAGCTGCTTTTAGGTGCTTTCTGGAGGAGGATAAAATACAGAATCACGGCACTCTTCTCTTCCAGCGTCCCTGGCTGCCTGTAAATTGCTGTGAATGGGGCTGTGGGCTGACAGGCTCTATTAAGACAAACTGCCTTTCTCATCGGAGAGATAAAATAAATCAGGTGTTTAGTCAAATTAAAATACTTCAGCTGGAGCAGGCCCTGGGGAGCACTGATCCACCTGACTAATCTGAGAGAAACTCAAGACAGATGTGGTTTGGGGATAAAGACGACCCCATGGAAAAAAAACCACACACACCAAAAAACCTACTGCACTGTTTGGACTTGGAGAATAGAGTTTACAGTGGAGGGTGTCAGGCACATACTCTATGATATGGGATAAAAGCAGACACATTGATGTAGAGAAGCCATGTACAGAAGCTGTTTTTCCTGGTTCCTTTTTTGCGGTTTGTGAAACTACCTCTTTCAGTGTGGGAGAAACTATTTTCTGGCAAGAGAATCATTTAAAGATAGCCTGAAGAATGTGAAACAGAGGATGTCTGGGAGCTAGTGATGACCTCTGCTGGCCTGGACAGATCCTCAGGATCTGATCTACTTTTTCTCCAAGTTGATTTGATCAATCCTTAAAACATAACTTAAGACAGAATTTTCTATACACAGTTAAGTAAACTCAAAAGAGAAAATTGTATGGTATTTTGCCTTCGTTAATATAGCCTGACAGTATTTAGGTTGCTCCACTATGTCCCATAAAATTTCAACAATTCTGGCAGTTGTAGTTCCTTTGCCAATACAAAATTTCATATTCAATTAAATTGGTATTACTTGAGATGAAATAACCCATGTTCAGAAGTCGGTTGGTCAATGCGATTCAGACCAGGTATTATTTTTATTAGAGCATCATATGCATTTTCTGTTAATTAAAATAGAAAAAATCCAATACCATCATTTTAAAATATCTGGTTCAAACCATTATGTATGAACAAATACACCGGGTACAGAACAGACAATAACTTCCCCAACCCCCACCCCATAGACAAATACATGACTAAACATTTCAAAAGCATAAGCTATTTTATGGTCTAAATTAATTGAATTCTCCTTAACTTGACCTCCAAAAGACTAATGCCACATTGCTATTAGAAATATGTGTATATCATATGCATATATTATATATGTGCTGTTTCCTCTTCAGGAGACTAATTCCTCAAGGTTCTAATAGAAATGATATGTGTATGTATCTATATATATGCATGTATATTTATATATGGATATATAAAATATATCCACATATAAATATTTGTAATATTTAAATTTCCCATTAAGAGAAATTATACTACTATATTTCATTGCAACCACATTTGTTTTCCCATTCGTATCTATTCACAATATGTATGTGTGCCACAAACTTGAGGAAAATACAGCAACCGCTTTCTTATGAGTGACTAAATCCTCAGTTTAAAAATACTGATCTCTGGTTTGTTTTCTTCTTTAGTCCAGTGAGAAACTTAGATGTCAATTAAGTTTTACAATTAAGCAAATTGAATGTCATGCTGATTTTTAAAAAGATTCAGTTAAAACTCATTCTGTAATTCAAATATACTTATCCATGTCTATTAGCATGGGAGCCACAGATGCATTTGTAGACCTATTGGCTTCACATTGAACAGAAGAGTCTAAGAAGTCATTTACATCCTCAGCTTCTCTGTTTCTTATTTAAAGATTTTACATATTGAAGATCGCTGAAAAGACATTGTTTAACTTGAAAGAAAAGAACATTTTCCAGTCTTTACTAGTGAAGCTAAATTTTAGATCCAATTCTTGTATGAATCTTTACCCCAAATTTCTTTTTTTTTTAAAAGATTTATTTATTTATACATACAAGCTGGGGTATAAGCCAGAGTCATGGGGCGGTGAGAGGGTTCACCAGATACAGAGTGGGGAGCAGAACAGACAGATCAGAAATACACTGCTGAGGGGAGCAGCAGGCGAGGCTGGAGAGGTCTTGCCACACCGTGTGGGATTCTCCCCGGCCGGGCGTCAAACTCGCATAGCGCGCCGCCAACAGCTCCACAGAGCAGCACTCAACCGCTGCGCCACCAGGGAGGCCCTGCCCCAAATTTCTTTTTTTTTTTTTTTAAAGATTTATTTATTTATGCATACAAGCTGGGGTACAGACCAGAGGTGCGGGGTGGCGAGAGGGTTCACCAGAGATAGAGCGGGGAGCAGAGCAGGCAGATCAGAAATACACTGCTGAGGGGAGCAGCAGGTAAGGCAGGAGAGGTCTGCCGCACCATGTGGGATTCTCCCCGGCCAGGCATTGAAGTCTTGTCGCCGCTGCCGACAGCTCCACAGTGCAGCGCTTAACCGCTGCGCCACTGGGGAGGCCCTGCCCCAAATTTCTTGATTGCTCTTCTTTTTACCAAGCATTATGATACAATGGTACCTTTCATAGTATCCAATAAATTTTCTTTTAACTCACCATATGTAGATAGGTATAAAAAGAAAATTACATATTGATCATAATATTGCACAAAATACATGTAGTAAAAGTTGCACACATTCTCTTTATTTATCCTTATAACCTTCCAAACATTTTCCATACTGTGGTCAGAATGAAAACATCATCAGTTGATGAAAATGCTTTAGTGATTTTGAAATATTCTTAGGATAAATATGAAGTTCATCAAGCTTGGTCTCTAAGAAACTAAATTTTGTGACTTTTTTCTGCCTCTCTGGCCTCATCTGGTATTTTGTTCCCATTAATTTTCCTTTCTTAAGGTTTAGTTTCTTCTTTTAGCTTCTGGAAAACACTGAAACACTCTTACTCCAACCCTCACTAGGCCTTTGAGGAGGTTTTATCCTCCTCAAAAGCTGCTTGACCATCCTCTAACTCTTTGCCTAGTTAACTCATATTTATCGTCTTGCTAATGTGCCACTTTTTCCAGCACAAATTCCCTAAGCTTGGCCTCCCAAGTTTTGTTAAACTTCCCCCTAAATACCCATCTTGTTTATAATTCCTATTTAGTTGTAATTTATACTTATATGTGTGATGGTTTGTTATGGTGTCTCCCCTCTTTGGACTGAAAATTGCATGAGAGGAGGGAAGTGTGTCTGCTTTTATTTGACATGGTATCCCTAATTTTTGATAAAGTACCTGATACCTAGTTTCCATTTGGGAAATAGTTTTTAATTAATAATGCATAAAATGAGTAACTAAATAAATGTCATACTTTTCTTGTTTTGTGTCTTCTAGTATCTGTGTATATTAACATACACATTGAGCTTACCATGCTTTTGAAGAGATTTTATGATCCTCTCAGGAAACCTGCTTTTATATTTTAATATTTTTTGATCAAGAAGTTTTTGCTTTTACCAAACTGAAAATACTGTTGCTGAAATAAAAAACAACAACAACAAAAAAAACCTCATTAAAAAATAATTGATTCCAATGGTTAGAAATAGCAGTTGATCATTATCCTTGGTATAGTACAGGATCCAGTATAGTGTTCTCATCAGTGAAATACTACCTTATTTTTCTTTTAATACCTTCCTTCAGTGGAATCTCACTATTTTTCTTTTAGTTTTGACTTTAGGCCATCTTTTAGCTCACTGAATCTTTAAGGGATATGGGTCTACTGATGGTTCATTGATTCAGAATTTGATCTGATGTTAAGAATTCCTAAATGTGCTAGCTTTTCTGCTGACAATAGTTTTTCATTATAGGATCACATACTAGAAAGTGCTAGACATAATCTCTGAAGGTTCTGTTTTCCCATGGGCCATGCAGAAAATAGGGCCACTTTTACTTTACATATGTTTCAGTTTCTCAGGTTGTCCTAGTGCTTTCTTAGCAGGAATGGTGGTGGGGGGTGAGGGGGGTGGGAGTTCATTAGGAGATTGTAGTCTTCTCTTCCACATGCACAAAAATTGGCAATCTTTGTCCCCTTTGACAGCTGGTGGCATCTTTCTGAAAAGCTTTCAAATCATAGATCATTTCTTCATAATGAAACCTGTGTAGTTCAAATACAGTGGGTTGAAACTCTTATCTTATGCTGCAGTAAAATGCTCTAATTTAGATTCACAAAAGGATTCTGTACCCTTTACTTAGGAGAGCTGTGCAATTTGCCCATAAAAAGACTATTCAGCACCATTAGTGCATACCATAAGTGTTCAGCAACATCATATTCATTAAACACTACATCCTTATGCATAACCTTTTCAACCTCAAATGTGTTTTTTCCCTTTGAAGAATGACAAATGACAAAGGGGTGAGGGAGTCCTCTAAGCAACGTTGTTGCCTTTAAGGATGAACTTGGAACTTTAGCTTGATCCCCTCATAGGAAAAATACCAGCTTCAATCCTTTCTTACCTGAGGCAACACAGCTTTATTTTCTCTTTAGAATGTGTTCCATGGCCAAGAGAGTGACCCCTGACTTCTGAACTTTGGAGACAGATCTATGTGTAATAGAAAAACTTTATTAGGGCAATGATCAGAATATTCCTTAAATAACATTTATTAAGCACCTACTCTTTCTTAGATTCTGTGTTAGTCACTAAGTGTAGATGTGATTATAGAATATTAACACAACACACAGGTTCTAATATTTACTATTAAATATCACAGATTTCCTAGCTTGTCCAGGTAGATGTGGCTTGGGATAGAAAGGGGAGTGTGTTGAAAAGGAGAGAATGAGGTAGGTTGTTCTGCTTTTTCTTGTTGATTTTTCTAAGTGTGAGAGGGAAGAGTGAGCGAGAATTTCATTGGTGACAATTTTTTTTTTCTTGGCAGGGGCAATGACTAAACCTAACATTTATTCCACTGTTGCAACTACTGTGGTGTTCCTGGACTCACAATGACCTTCGGTTATTGTACTACATCTTTAAGTGTCTTAGGATGGTTCTTTTCTAAATTTGCCTTCAACCCCAACCCTTCCCCAATTCGTTTAGACTTTTCACAAACTTGTGAGATATCTTCTTGCTTTCATTTTAGGTACACCTGAGAGTCTGGCAGAAAAAGAACGACAGCTCTCCACCATGATTACCCAGCTGATCAGTTTACGGGAGCAGCTCTTGGCAGCTCACGATGAACAGAAAAAACTGGCAGCCTCACAAATTGAGAAACAACGGCAGCAAATGGACCTTGCTCGCCAACAGCAAGAACAGGTGAGCCCTGCAAAAGGAGCTGACTAACTGGAAATGTGGAATGTGCCAAGCTCAGAGAGTAATCACATTGATTGGTTTATTTGTCATAAGCACTCATAAAAAACAAAGAAGAAGAAGTGAAGAAGAAAAGAAGAAGCTTTCTGGAAATCCTGGGTCTTCAAGAATACTGAGGGTTTATGGGGAAGACAGAGAAAGGCATCATAGCCACTGAGCATAACTGAAGTGATTATACTATTTCAGGACATTTGAATTTGATTAGTCACTCAGGGATTCTTATTCACATAGACATCACATGTATTCCCAACATACCTTAACCATGAGTACGTCATTTTTCTCTGAGTTTTCTGCATCTCATCCAGAAGAAGAGGTCATGGCCTAGAAAATTTTGAAGACTGTTTAGCTTACTGGCCTAATCTGCACTTTAAAGCTAGAGTAATCATATATATCAGTTTCCCCAGATTTGCATCAGTTTTCTAGGAAATACCTGTTTTCTAGGAAAATTATTAATAACACCCCCCTTCCACTTGCAAAATTCCTGGTTTGGGTGAGAAATTGTGTGTTACTCTATAGCACAGGGAAATTATTGAAAACAAATTAGCAAAAGACTCCTATAAGAATTTGACTTCACTGATTTAGAAGTGACAAGAAAGAGAAAAAAAAACAAGAGAGTTTAAATGTATAACTTTAAAAAAAAAAATCACTTTCCAAATGTTTTTCCTGTCTCATAAGAGTACATTAATCTAGCAACAATGTTCCTATAGAGTAGTCCCTGATGCTTTAGATCAGACAGAGCCAAATTAATGTGCAGTTTTTAGGAATCTGACATTATTACTGGAATTATCTTTTCAGTTAAATGTATTTTATAGGGGTATATAGAGCAATATATGCTCTGTTGATTTTAATGAGTTGTGACGTCTGGTATTTTATATGCTTGAATATTTGCCCACATGTAGGAATATGGACTCAGCCCCTAATGGAAAATAACATAAAGGAACACTGTAAAAAATCAGAAGTTAGAATGTCATTTAGCCATCCAGAGATGACACAGTAATTAACTATTGACACTTGTGAATAAGCTAGCACAAATTAATCTTGACACATTTGCAGACGAGTGATATCTTACAGTGAACACTTTGTAATTATATTTCAAAATGAAAATTAAATGACACTTAAAACTAGGTTGTCATGCTCAATGAAGCGAGCATGTAGCTCAACCGATTGGCAAATAAAATTCAGATTTTGAGCCACATGGTGCTTATGTACCATACTTCACTGTGTCAAACCCATGCATCTAGAGTGGATGATAGTAATTGCACTGTGGTGTTTTGGAAGCATTTCTATGTGGCACTTTATCATTTAGGAGGGACCATCAATATTAGTTGCTAGTGGTATTTCACTGGTTTGCTAGGAGGAAATAAATATTCAGAAGACCCAACATCTATACCTAGAGCTGCAGAGTGAGCTGTCCATTTCTGATTTGAATGGTGACAAGCGGAGTGGGTCTTTCTAACCTGATTAAATACTCTTTCCATTTTGCTTATAAAGCTGTGGGGAGGAATGGTCTGACTTCTCAAGTGGTAGCCTATGTTAGGGACAGCTTTTTCATGACTCCCAGTAGGAGCTAGTCATCACCAGAAGCCAAAAAGCAATTTTTGGGAACACACTGCTATTTTGTCATCTTCTGCTAAATGAAATGAGATGTGGGTGCTTCCCTCTGCTCCAATCTAAAGCATCACAAAGATTCAGCAATTATACATCTGGGCCTTGATGCACACTCATTTCCACTTCCAACATTGCCCATTCTAAAATACTGGCTTTTGAAAATAGAAGAAATAGGGAGAAACAACCATAACTCTTGATGATAAGGTTCCCCTAAACCAACTCCTTCCCACTGGACACTTTTCTCTCTGACTTCTTAAGTTTCTAGAAAGTGTATTCTCACTAAGGGACATACCCCTGGGCTTCAAGCTCTAGCAGCTTTTTTTTCTGGGCAATAAGTAGCCCAATGCCTAATTCTTGCTTTATAGTAAACACCATTATTCTAAAGAACTATTTACTCTCCTGAGGGGCAGAATTCAATCCTCAGCAGCATGAAGTGGTTAATATTCTTTTTTTATAGACTAGACAGTTGTGAAGGTGTTGAATTTGATTGTTGAATGAAGCAAAGGAATATAAAACTTGCTTGTAGATACTGTAAATTAATATGTTACTCTCAAAGGATAAATGGATAACTATTAAATTTTGTTTGTTTAGAAAATGCTTTGTACATCATGCATGACAGGAACAAAAAAGTTAAAGATTTTTTACATTTTGCTGTGTGGTTTTTTTTTTTTTGGCATTTCTTTGACAATATTTGTATTGTCAGTTCTGAAAATATTTACATCAAAAAATGTTTCACCAAAGTAGAGCAACCATACTTAAAGCAACAGAAAGTTCTTTCTTGTCTTTGCTTACAGATTTTACTTTTTATATCCAATTAAGTTCTTGAAAAAACTATAGCCATTTATTCTGTTTTTGTTCCCCAAGGATTAGTTTTGAAATTTCCATTCATTCAAGATGACCAATACAGGTATAGATGAACTGCTCACGAGTATAACAATAGATAAAGCTTTAACTTATAGATGAAGTTTTGGGGGTAAGTGAAGAGATGGCACCTATTTAAATGTTTTCCTTTTCTCCCATTCTGCCTCTCTCATTTTATGGGGACTTTTGCATACAAGTGCAATAAAGTATTCTTGTAATGCCACGAGAGATACCTGAAATAATCACAAAGGTGTAAGCATTTCATTTTAACTTAATGGAACTTTATTTCTGATAGATTGCAAGACAACAGCAGCAACTTCTGCAACAGCAGCACAAAATTAATCTCCTGCAGCAACAGATTCAGGTCAGTGTATTTTATTACTCTCGTCTGATTATACGTAAATACTTTCCTCCTTGAAAATGGAATTTAAAATGCTGCAAATGCACCCCTCTCTTATAAACAGCACCAATAGGGTTGTTATTCAAGGATGTTACATACAATTGTGTAAGTGGATTTAAGAAATAGTAGTCTAAGATTTCTTTTCTGATGTGATACGTAAGCAGAATAAACCTTATCTTTTATTTCCTTCTGTCATTTGCCTGACATAACCTAGTGGAAACTTAATGGTTTCCAAGGTAGCACACATATGGCTATTTTTATTGTCACAAGCCACTTTCTGTTTTGTATTTTACCATCATGAGAAGCTTCTTTTTATTTGCTTTGTGGGAGTGACTGATTGGGCCAGCTATGAGAAGAGTCTTAGGACTTGGTAAAAGGCCGATACAATTAGTTTGTACTTTAACAAGTTTTTACTGTTTTTCTACTGGGTGCGAGGGGAATATAAAGCCTAATGAATAACTGTCTTCAATGAGCATAAAGTATAGAAAGGAGGAAAACTTATTCCTTAATAATTGTAACTCAGTTTAGAAATGACCTTTTTTTTTTTTTTTTTTTTTTTTTTTTTTTTTTTTTTTTTTTTTTTTTTTTTTTTTTTTTTTTTTTTTTTTTTGGTGGCAGGGTAATATAATACATAGATCATAATTACAGTGGCCTAGGAAGGAATCCTGCTTTCTGTCATTCCATCTAGATACTTGATGGTTTATTTAACAATTTGAGATGACTAAGGAAGTGGTCTTCAGTTTTTAAGTAGTCCCTGTTTTTGAATAGAAACATAGATGTGCAACTTCTCGGAAGCCAAAGGAATACTGATCCCAGAGTTATATGTTCCCCCACCATAGACTCTGATTTCTCTTGGTTGCTGTGGGTATTTTTTAACTTCTGGTATCTGTTATTCAGCTAGTTGGGGCAGTACATTCTGAATTTTATTATTGCTTTCATTGAGGTTAATATCATACCTTTCTATAGTTTAAAAAAATCACTCACATGAACTTAGAGCATATTCTAATCTTCTACCTCATTGATGAAAACCAGTGATTTTAACTTAGATCCTTGCTTCATTTTCTTAATAATGCTTAGTGTTCCAGTAGTAGTCAGTGCATTTAAAACATCAATTTAGTGCCTGAAGAAGTACCTGGACTTGATATTTTGTCCAGTTACCTTCACTAGGAGGTTTTAAACAGTTTTATTGTTTTGTTTTCTTTTGGGTTTTTCGTTCTGATTTTGTAGTCCATACTCAAGTCTATATATTTCAGAATAAGGAGTTCAAATTAGAGGAGTTGGAATGTCTCTGGCATTTTTGTCAGTCAACCTTTACAGTTAAATCTTGTAATAATTTCTCATCTTCTTATCTCCTTTATGACTCATGTTGAGATCCTTAATTAAGTAACTGTCCAGGTGTTCCTTTGCTCTGCCCTTACTAGAATTTTCTGTGTGTCTCCTACCGCTAAAGTCACGATTTTTAGCTTGTGACTTCCAACGTTTTTCTCTAGATCCTTCTCTAAAAACTCTAGTTGTTAAATAACCTGATCCTTTGGTTCTCTCTGTTTCTCTTACTTGTAAATCAGAAATGAAGAAGTTCCTTAAGGCATTTTCATATCAGTTACTTTTCAATGTTTGCGCTACTTTACTACTCACTACTATATTTATATTGAATATATTTCGCTTCTTTGCCCAATGTTATTTGTACTGAGTGTCTTAATTGATGTTTGCCTGTGGTTCTATAGATTTCAGATGAACAGCAACCAAATCAGTTCAGAGTATTGTTATGAAATATTATTAGTATTTATTGACTATGTATAATTTTAGAGTCATACTTGACTACAAGAAATTGATGTCTTTTTCAGAAAACTATAGACCTTGATCTTAAAATATATTCATTTTGAGATGGTAGAGAAATTGTTTTTACACATTTTCTAATAGAAGTTTAATTTCTTTAAAAATTATGGATATTTCTCATTGTTTAGATTTTTTAAAATGGAAGCTGATCAGTACTTGATCTCAGCAGAATAAATTATAAAAGGTCATAGTGAGACTCAAAGTGTCAGACTTTCATTCATTTTAGAAATATGGGATTCTTTGTAATGACAATTTATATTTCAAAAAATAAAAGGAAGCATAACCTGTATTTACAGTTCATTCTGTCCTGAGCTACTGCTTTATTACATATCTCATCAGTATTTATCTTATCAGTATGAGACCATTCAAAGAATTTTTCAAATGCTGAAAAACACTTACTCCTTACACAAAACATATTTATCTTTGGCACTTATAAAACAGTTATTTGATACTCAGACTTTTAGTTTTATTTTGGTAGGGGAATGACTTATCTGTATTTTCAAATATGGTTTTTGACAAGCCATTCACATGATAAAACTTATGATAGTGATTATTGTTGGGCTAATTTTAATATAATTTTGAGCAAAATATGAAATTTCAGATGTGCTTCACAAAGATTTTTCTATCATTAAGTTTCATTCTTCTTTTGAAAACAAAACAGAACAAAGTGTCAGATAGGATGATGAATACAAAAATCTAACTTCTCTTCTGAAAGCAAGTAAATACACAGACAATTTGAGGAAATTTGACCTTTTTCTTCATTTTACCCTTGAACTTTTTCTTCCTTTTAAACTTTGAGTCCTAGAACCTGTTAGCTAACATCATCAGCAAAATGAAGCCTTGGAAATTGGCTATAAGATCACAAATATCATGGGGTTATATTCAAGATTGTTCTTTACTTCTAGTTCAGAATGCTTATTTTTGAGTTAGTACCTTTGTTTTTTAATTTCAAGCTGTACTAGGAAGAAAGGAAAGAGCATCCACATTCTTATAGTAACCTCTCACAAACAAATCTGAGCCTATTACAGTAAAAGCTAATGAAAACCTGAATGGTTGGCACAAACTGAAAAGTAGGATTTTCACTAGAGATAGGAAAAGGCATGAATAAGATAGTATTGTAGTATCTCCATGCTTATTTGTAATCTTTCATAATTTTCATATGCAGTTAATATAATTTTATTTATGTTGTTCTTCCTTAAATAAACTTAACATGATTTTGTATTGCTAAAACCTAACTAAACTTTCAAAGAGATACTTTTAAAAATATGTTATATTGAAAAAGTAAAATGGAATGATTTTGTGAATTGTTTTGATATTTCCAGTCAAATTTTTGCCAGTTAAAAAATTTGTTAGTAATTTAAATGATTATTAAAATACTTTAATATTAACAGATCTTGTAGGCAGTTGTTTGTTCAGTGAATTCACATCCCTCTGTGCTTTGGGGAATATGGTGATTCTTCTGATTTGCTATATATTAAGTAATTCCCCTGATATGGAGCCCAGAAAAAGTCAGACTTTTTCTAGATTTCAGATTTTTGATAGTTCCAGGACTGAAATAGCACAGTTTTTACCAATTCTGTGGAAAACAAAACTAGTAAATCACAGAGTATGAATCTTTGCAGTTGGGACTATTGATTCTTATGCTATAATTATTACAAAGGACAGATATCTACTTCAGCAATCTCATCCTCTTTCTCCCACCCCCGTTTGATAGTGTCTCAGTCAATCTTTTGAAGCATTTTAGTTATTTATAAATTATTTTAACTGGTAAACAGAATTCACTTTTAATACATCAAACATATCAAAGCATGTTTGTAGTATTTTAATCAACTATTAAATATAGATCTAGATTAAGCAAAACAGAAAATTTGTTATAAATCCTGATTTCTTTATCCACCCATATATTTATTCACCTAATATTTGACTGTGTTATAGTTTTTGAGTCTAGAAAAGGCATTCTTCATGGATACAGCATACCTCATTTAGTTTTGCTAGCAAGTCAACAGGAATACTTATAACATTGGTATTTTGTTGCTAGACATAATCTTAGCAAGATAATTCAGCTCATTAAAATGCTTCCATGATAAACATACTTTTCCAGGCATGAATGGTGCTATCCAGTTATTCATGTCTCTTAAGACCCCAATTTTAGAATTATTCAATCAGCTTATACTGGGTGCTGTAAGGAAGTGTCCTCATCTCACATCATTAGCCAGACAGCAATTTCTTAAATAAATAAAGAATAAAAGGCAATCTAAGCTTTTTAGCATGAAAAACAAAACAAAACAAAACAGACTGACTGGTTGGGATTTTTGACATTTAGCTTCCTGGGTCAGGGCAAATGATTTAGTCAATTCATATAGATACACCTTCTTGTGTTTAATTATGAAACTTGAAACTCTTAGCTTTTTGTTATTTTCACGATTGTTAAACTTTATGATTAATATACAATGTTCATTACCCCCCTTATCATTTATTTGTATTAGATGTACAAACTCAATCTGTGAAAGGCCTAAACTAAATGCCGCTGGTGCTGCATTGCAGATATGCTTTCTTATTCCAAAACTTTCTCTTTTAAGTGCTGTAACACATGCTACTTAGTTACTTTCTCTTCATTTAAGCTTCACTCAATTCTTAAGAATAAGTGAATATTTTTCATGGTGTATTCTCTTTTGATTGTAATATATTCCTGTGTGTTGTTGTGTATTATATTCCTGAGTGTCATTAAATGTCTCTTTTGCTGTCTGGAAAACAGAAGACAGCATTACCATCATAAGCAAGGAGGTGATTGTTTTAAAACATTAAGCAGAATCTCACCTTTTAAAAAGACAAATCTTGCTTTCTGTTTCCTTCAATATGATTAACTACAGGCATTTCAGGTATCTGCTGAGCAGAATAAGGACTACCTTTTATGTGAAATAGTTGTCTAAAGATCAGAAATAATTACTTTATACATTAGCCTTCATGGCCTGTATGACCTGGTTAATTAATTTTTTGCTAGGATAATAATAATAGATATATATTTGAAGATATGCTTCATCATTAAGTATCTAATTGACCTCTAATTTTAAGAGTTGGACCTTGCATTTACTGTCTTTTGGAAATGACTGGAGCAACCAACAAAAAGACTGAGGAAAGGAAGAAGTTTTCCACTTTCACTAAGTTCCTCTGTCTTATGTTGTACATATCTCTTTGTTAATTATATTTAGCATTGATAAACAAAAAGCAATTACATTACTCCCATTTTGACTCTAGTGAATAGTTCTTTTTGTGTGTTATTGATCAAAAAAACAGATCTCCTTCCAACAGCCTTTGTACAGGACCAGATGAACCCATTGAAAGCAATTTGATACTTCTATTGGCACTGTACATTTATCTGATATTCTTGCAGTGAAATGAGGATTATAAACAAAGCATAGAACTCTAGGATTAGCTCCCAGCTTCAGCAAACCCCTAAAATATCTTCTAATTCTATCTTCAATCATGAATTGGTCAGGAAAAGCAGATGACTTTCCTCTCTCAGTTTCTCTGCTGTATGCTGTTTTTAATTGCCCAAAGGCAGGCTGTTGTGATCTTCTTTGGAAGTTTAAAAGCAAGATAAAAATGCAAATCTAATTATTTCTTTTATGTAACCTAATTAATGTTTTAAGTAATGATAGATGCTCTATAGCCTGCTTCAAACATTTTAATATAAAGTTTCTGAATTATAAAGAATAGGTAAAGCTGAACAACAAGGGTTTTAATAACTCAAACTATAAATTCTTATTACGGATTAGAAATTGTATTGATCACACTTGACTAAGTTGGAGTGGATCTAGAAGAGATGATACTTGACAAGATCTCATGAGCTACTGTATGGATTTAACATCAGTTTGCTACTTGTGCTTTACATGTGGTCATATGGCAAAGAACATACTTAATAGGCCATAAATTGATGGTGAATCTTAATGCTTTTCAGGCACTCTCCTTCAGTTTTCGCAAAATCCTTCTAGTTTACCCCCTTTCTCTACCTTATCTATTTTTGCTTATCTCTCAGACTCCACTCCCCTGCTCTGTCTAACTGGTGATACTAAAAACTTAGGGAAACCGAAGTCTCAGCTTCTTTCTGGCATTAATAAAAGTGGGAGAGTGTCTCACTTCTTTAGAGGGAGGAATACATGGAACAGAATGGGAAGATGATCTAGATGGTGTCGGCATGTCACATTACACAACACTGAATCAATTCCCCAGAGAAAATGCATCTCTTTTCTGATTTCCTTGATCCCTCTGATTCCTTTGGAGGCAGTCATCTTTAGCTAGAACTTATAATATCTAAAACAAAAATTTTATTTTTATGGTTATATATTTTAATAAATGATTTTAGTTTTTTTTTTTATTTGAGGAAGAAATAAGAAATTGCCTTAAAGAAAAAAAAGAATTTAAATGAAAACCTTAAGCATGTAATATGTGGATACTTGGATATGGCAAAAATTATGAAGATAGTTCTTTAATGATAAAATTTTGGGAAATTCTTAAAAGATCACTAAACTTAGTGGTTTCAAATGGACCACCCTGCTTCCATGTACACAGAATGTTAAACCTGGAAACATCACCTAGAGGTCCTCACAGTTCTCATACACTGATTGGGGGACAGTGTGTAGCTATTCCTATTCAACAACATCATAATGGTTTATCATTACACTATACTGAAAAATAAGTCTGAGGTTAGGTTTTTTCTTACTTTCTTTGGAATAATAATGCATTTTCTTTCTATGAAGTAAAGGTGATGATAGATGATATCTGTTTTATTTCACTATTTTCTGGTACTTTTACTTGGTAGAATAAGAAAACTTCCAAATACATATAAGTCATCTCCATGTTTTTCTTTGAAATCTCTTTGTCCCTCTTATTCTTGTCCAAATCCTTTACTTTGCACCAGGAAATCGAGCCACAGACCACAAAACTGTCCAAGCTTAAAATGTTAAATATTATCAGAGCCAGAGTAGAACTCTGTGTAGTCTTTCTTAGTCTAGTGTTATTTTCCAACATTTCAGATTGTGCTTTAATTTGTCCTTTTTGTGACTTGAGTGAATCTTAGTACAGTTTATTTTCCTAGTGTGTAAACTGTGGATAATAATACCTAAAAACTAAAATCTTATTACGTTATCCTTATATTTAAATGGAAAATAATTGCCACTAGAATCAGTTTTCATCCCAGAGTCAGTATGTATCCTCCTGTGACTGTAGGAGTATACCTGCACAGAGAGAGATAGAAAGAGCATAATTGTAATTTTTATTTTGTAGTAAGTACAAAGTGTATTCATGACTGCGTGACTCATTTGATACTTATATGTAAACTTAATTATATTACTTTCAGGGACTTTGAAATGATATGTCTCTTTCTTGAGGACCTTTAATGGTGATATCCTTTTTTATAGCTACTTTCTCCAGTTGGCAGAAGTGATCAGTGAGTGAGAACATTTGATGCTAGTGATTCTCAATCTTGGTTGTATTTCATAATCACTTAGAAACCTGAAAAATATACTGATGCCTGGGCCTCATTCCAGAGATTCTGATTTAATTGGTCTAGGGTAAAGTCCCAGATGGGAACTGTTAAAAGCTCACTAGAAGATTTTTGAGGATAATCCAGATTGAGGAGTACTGCTCTATACAGTGTGTTACAGATTAAATGGTTAAATGTGAACTCTAAGTTGTTTGGACCATCTACGTCTCTCTCCTCTCTCCTCTCTCCCTCCTTCTCTCATTGGAACATAACTTCTTGAGCAGCTGAAGTATACTTTTGTTTTTTGTCATAGCTATTAAGCACTAAAAAGCTCATAATGGATCATGTTTTAAACAATTTTGATAAACTTAGTTTTTCTAATAACTTGATTTTTTTATTTATGTATGGGTATACTGGCAAGACAAGAATGTGTTGCTACCAGAAGATTCATGTCTTTGGGAGAAGATATTTAAAATTAAAATGAAACATATTCTTTTTTATACAATAACATGAAAACTTTCATAAAGAAAGTTACCATTTGATACCAAAAGATACCATTTGATTCCGAAGTTACCAAAAGATACCCTTTGACTCCAATTACCTGAACAAAATGAACTTGGACCTAGGATATCAACCTGTCATTTTTTTAAATGTTTTTTTTTTAAATTTCTGTAAAATATGTATCTTGACATATCTGAGGAATATAGCTGAATCCACTTTTAAGACAATTTTATACATGTCATTGAAAGGTATTAAGAATAAGACATGCTGTTTCAGAGTATACATAATTTTAAAATTTTGTAGAACCAGCTTGGGGTGTTGGAACCAAATAAACCAGGACTTGAATTCTACTTCTACAATGTATTAGCTCTGTAATCTGTTTTGCTACTTACTAGCTATGAGATATGTTACTTAGTGTCTCTGAGCTTGGATTTTCTAATTCTTAAAAGATAGATAATGATAATACCTTATATGCTGTGGGATTTTAGGGATAATTATTATTCTGAGGTCCTAGTAAGAGCTCAGGGCATTATGTCTATCATTATCACTCTCTTGTCATCACTGTTGTTCTTGTATACTAGGTATACTAATAATTTCAGAGTCCCTAGCAGAGAAACAGACATGTACATATTTTGTATCAGTGTGTATAAGCCTGTTTGTATCTATATACACATGCATATTTAGAACCCAAAATTATTGATGTGGATATAGGGTAATCACTGTGGATGCACTATAATCAATTATTATCACCATGATAATCTAGAGGAAAAGAAAAAGCAACAATTTCCTCTGGCTGCCAAATTAGAGCTATTTCAATTGTCAGTGAAAGGAGAGTAAGCTTTATCAGGCACTCAGAAATGGTTGGTTGAGAATTAGATCTGCCTAGAGATTGTCTAAAAAGGAGTATGGCATTTTATTTTTGAAAATAGGGTCAAATTCTTACCTTTTACAGTAAAATGGGCTGTTCTATTAGATCAATAGTCCTTGTGAAGTTAGAGTGATAGTAAATGAAACTTTCCAATTTATTTTATAGCTTTTTTTAAAAACACAGATGAAGTTATGTGATGTAGCAGCACAAAATGCAAAAGTCCTTCTTGTTTAAAATAAAGTTCTTCATATAAATCTTATGTATGCCATCTCCTGTAAGTCAAGCATTTGCCCAGCTTTCGTGAATTATGTCTACACTTAGAATTTAAGAAGTTAAACAGTATGCATACCAGACTTGAAAGATGGGAAATAAAAATTGATATACTGTGTGACACTTGATATAGCACAGGGAAATATCCTTCAAATTCTGAAGAGATGTACTGACATAACCATTTTTAATTCACATAAGGTAACTCCCACTCAAAGTTATTAATGTTAGAGTCCAATATTTTACTTGTTCAGAATAGAAGAAAATAAATGATGCAAAAGGTGTAATGTCTCACTGTGAGACACCAAATTCATTTTATCCACCACCCAATCCATTAACAATCTGTTAAAATTGTAACATTAAACAATGAAAGTTAAGGAATTCATAGATCAGAATAAAGGGTAAATACTGTTCTCGGTTACGTCATAGTCGAGACTTTTGTTAAATTTACACTTTGGTGGAAGATTTTTCTCTTCAGTCTGCAGCAGTGAAATTTTCTACAGCAGCGAGATTAGTGCAGATGGGAAAGACTCTTAGCTAGACTGACTTGGCTGCTTCTTGAACATGTTGATAAGATCGAAGCAACTATTTTAAATAACTCTACAAAGATTAGCTTATTTTGTACTGTAAGAGCATCATTCATTCCCCAGCAACACAAATGTTCTTTCTTCCTTACACATTCTTTAGTTGTATTATACATAGGGGAAGGATAAAAAAGTAAATGATTTTAGTTTCAATAGATTGTCTAATAACATCTGTCCCCTTTCAGAAGTTGTGATGATGTCAGGAATGAGTTATCTAGATTGAAAAAAAATAAAAAAACCCAAACATTTCTTGTGTATTGTGACTTGATAAAAGAGGTAAGTCCTACTTTGATGTTTTTGAAGCTAAGTGTGGCAGAAGTCATTTGTTAATGTATAGAGAATTACTTAAATACAGGGCACTTTAGTGTTCTCATAATTGAATGGTGCCTGATGAGGCAGTCACAGCCCTAACTTCAAGGAGAAGATCTCCAGCTGTGTTCAGGTATTTGTCCTAAAGGACCTTTTTTTCTTCTGTTGGCCCCTCCTTCCTCCTGACTTCCATTTCTCTGAGAACCATAAATGGCACAGTAGCTCCCAGATAATCAGTTTAGTAGTTGGAGACCTGGGTTTTGAAGAAGTAACATCTACTGTTAGAAGAATGCATTTGATAGCAGATGATGGAGAGGAGGAAAATGCGCATGGATTGACAGCTATCACCTATCTTAGTGATGAGTAATAGAAGTTTGAGAAATGGAAAAACTAGTTCCAAAGATTTTCTGTCTATCCTACTCTGAGTAATACTCTAGGCAGAGTCAGGTTTCTACATTTATGGTTGAAGGCTACCTGGAATGGATACACCATTACATGACCTGATATTCTGTGTCTAAGGAAAATCCAGGAGAGTTGGTAAAAGTAAGATAGGAGTCATTATTAGGTTCTAGTCAGTGGTTAGCCTTGAAAGATTAGGTAGAGTAGGTCAGACCCACAGTGATAGAGCAAATATACAGTCTACCATTGAAGGATTCCAGATTGTGACTGGAATATCTGTAAATGCAAGGGCAAAGAAAAGTGAAGTTGGATTTAGCTGGCATCCATACAACAGCTATATTTCTATTAAGAGTGTCTAATTTCATTCTGTTGTGGATTGAAAATATACTGGTCTCTGTAGCGCCCTTTAATGGGCTCTGTTTTAGGGTAGAAGTATAACCTTGGACTACCTTGGATCCCTTGTGGGAGCAAATTCATTTCACTAGCAGCCCAGCAGAAGAGGTAACCTGAGATCTAGGTCAGGACCTTGGTCTCCACATCAATACTGTATTTTTCCTTTTTAAGGAAAAAAATGCGAACTAGAGACACCCTGATTTGTGATTTGCTATGTGTGTACCTCAGGTGGTTAAGAGTACAGTGTTTAAGGCAAGTGTCTGTATAGTAGAATTATAGTTAAGCTATTTTTTCTTGTTTTATTTTCATTAAAAAAGATTTCTAAAGAAAAAAAATAGTTAAAAATTTAAATGTAACTCAAAAGCATGTTTTAAAAAGTCACTAAATTAACTATGGTATATTCATTTGATAGACTGTTAGGGACTTTAAAAATGATATTTATAAAAAATGTTTAATGATTTAGGATAATGCTAATAATATAACATTAGGTGAGAATAAAACCCAGAGCACAATGATGTAGAAATAGTATTACTTCAGCTACATAAAAAATAGACATTTAAAAAGACTGGAAGGAAATGCATTGTTTTTATAATTAGCATATTATTATCATTATTATGTTTAGTTAAAAATTCAGGCAACAAAAGGAAGCCCGAATCTATCTATCCTTTTATCTTTTGATCACTCTGGAGTAGATTGTAATCACCAGTAGAAGATCTAATCTTACAATTTGAGTGTCATGTGTGATTTCTAGTTGCTTAAATAAAGCTTCCAGTTAATCAAAAACAAACAAATAAGCAAAAAAAACCAGGTCTCAAGATAACTGGGAGAAAAACAAACAGTGCTTTCAGCCAGTTTCCTGATACCTATGCTTCCTCCTAATTTACTACTTTTCTCACTCTTGCCTAGGACACAGAATTAATTCCATAGACTCATATGTTCTCTTTGGCTCAGGGACACCATAGTTTCAAGCCTCGGGGAAGAGAGTGCATGGAGATAATTACTCATCTGCCCTCAGCAAAACTTGTTCTTCTCCCTTCGATGGGAAATATGGAGTCCAAACTGGGAGACAAAATATAGTATAGAGGGGTGTAGAGTGGCACAAAGAAACCTAGACTTGGCCTCAAGATTTCTGTGCCAAAGCCTTTGTTCTGCTCATAACTACATGACCTCTGGCAAATTATTCTGTACTGATTCTCATTTTCCATATATTTAGAACAAAGATCATGTTCAAGATTATTGCTGAAATTCTTTGTGACTCGACCTCCTGTGATTGTAGGTGATGGGAATTAACTCTGGTCCTTAAAAAATGGAGAAGAGGAAAAATAGAAAGAAAATGGAGAGCAGTAAGTTGTCTTGCCTACAAAGCTGGCAGGCAAATGTCAGATTTGGCCACAGCCATGTCCTCTTGGGGGGATGTTTGCATCTTAAACCATCGAAAGGTTTTGAATTATGAGGTCAAATTCATGTATGTTTCCTTTGTGGAGTATTGTGATGGCTTGTAATGCCTGCCACATGAAATGATGGCTATGGGGCATTTTTAGAAAAACACATTTAGGAAGAGGGCTTATAAATGCCTGCTTTCAGGCCACACCAAACACATTTCTTCAGCCAATGACAAACTCTTAGTGTTAGGGCTATATAATGGAAATGGTGACACAAACTTAATTTTAGTGTTGCAAGTGAAACATTCTAATATTTTGAGAAAAAAATCCTCTAGCTTTGCTAAGGTATTAATTGCAGGAAATTACAGCATATCCTACTCAAGTATTATGTCAGTGGCATATATAGCATATAACACCTTTTCCTAGTCTCTCTTGTTTTCACCCCAAGTGTTGCATTTTCATTTGAAGAGAGATGTGTTAAGTAGTTCGAACTTTGTCTGACTGTGGGAGTGGTGCTCAGTGTGGTGCAGACTGTCTGAAAACAATTAAGCTGTGAAAGGGAGACTTCTTGGTTCTGCTTCCTCTAAGTGGGTTTGCTGATTCAAGCATAATGTTGATGTGGATATTCTGTTGACCATTTCCTCATTTCTAGCTTGTTAAGTTTCATCTTCTAGTTTCAATAAAAATTTCAACTACAATTTATTTATTGAGTTGCAAGATAAAAAATGAGAGAATTTCATTTCTGATGTGTGGTGGGGTTTAATATGGTTTTCCCATTTCCTTCCATTTTGTTTGAAGTAAATAGGGTAATTACTCACTAAAATTCTAATATCTTTCAGGGCTTTAGGGATGAATCTAAAACAGAACCATATAATGTTTTATTTAAGCAAATCCATGTTCTTATTAGGCAGTTCACCTTAATGTCATTTTTTATAAATAAATTTTGTTTTATTTTTTCAAGAGTTATTTAATTAATTTTTTTTTGTACCACCGTTCTCTGACATTTGCATCTGCCAGTCTTGCAGCATGTGATTTGCGGTTTAAAATGAAAATAATTTATTATTTGAAAAATGATAAATCATTTGGGAATGCTACATATATATGAACATTAAAGAGTCTGATGCACTTCTATTTCATTTTTTCTTTTATATTGAGGCACATGTATAGCTAAATTTATATTGAGGCACATGTATAATTATCGGTGTTTGCACAAAGCACTTGTCCCAGTTATATATCTAACTAGATATGAGTGAAACCTATTCTGGAGGAACTACCGCCGGGCCGGCTTCTTGAACTGTTTATGGTCTCCATTAATTGCAGGGCTTTACTGTGTAGCCATTGTGTAGATCTGGTTTTACTTATTAAATCCAGATCTGCTTTTTCTCCTCCTGTTGAGCAGGGAGTTCCTTGTGTTACCACCTTCATATTACTTGGAGGCTCACAGCATCTTGAGGATTGAAGTTATCAGCTCTGGAATGCCTAGTGCTTTACATGTATATAGTCAGTTTAAACATACATTTTATTTTGAATCATGTATTTATTTAAATATGATGCTCTTTTCCTCACAGCCCTTCCCTTTCTCCACTTTGGGTGAGAGTAGGTCTAAACTGCAAGATTTTGAAAGTCTGGTCATTAGTCTTTTATCAGAGCCCTAAAGGACAGAAGTAGAGAAGGAGGAGTTGAGGGTATGAGGTGGGAGACAATGCAGTGAAGATTTCTAGATAAAAGGTGATTTTCTCCTTAAGAAACCTCAAAGAGCATTATATTTCCTTTGGAAATGAAAATGTATGAAGGGGTATTTTGGTTGGGCTTATAAAAGGAGTATATTTCTCTTTCTGCTGTTAAAAAGAACTGACATTAAGTAAAAAAGTTTGAATCTCCATCCAGAAAGACCATTCTGACTGTGTGCTCCAAAGAGGCAAAATGTATTGAATTTAAATAGGACAGCAAGTCTATCCTATTCTGGTCCTTAACCTTTTCATCTTTACCAGAGCTAGTTCCTGAATCTAGATTTAAAAGCAGCTGAGAGAATATACTGGTTATTCACAAAATAGGTTTTCTGATTATTAACTGTAAGATGTAGGAAAGATATCTGGAAAGAAGTCTGAGCAGGTACTGCCTCTTCATTTCTGCCTACAGAGTTTGGATACATTATCATTCCCTTTTTGACTAAAAATGTCTTAATTGCATTCTGAAAAAAAAATAAACAATTGGAGACCTTTTCAAAAAAATTTAACTAGCTGTGAAGTTGTATAAAAAAGAGAAAACACTTTGAAAAATTGTCAGAGCTCTTGTGTATTAAGCACAGCAGATGAAATGATTTATTGGGTTTTATACACATTCTGTAAAGGGTAAGCATTGCTAACAGAATGAGTGGCAGCCTCTGGGAGCTGAACAGGCCCCAGGGACTAGTCTTTGTTCCTCTGGTCTTGACAGGCATGTGTCTCTGTTAAATGAGAGCTTAATTTCTCTCATATGTGAACAATTTCCAAGCCCAACAAAGGCAGCCAGGACTGGAGCTATTTAAAAGAAACTAGCACAGGAGGAAGCATTCTTGAAGAAAGGGGATGCTAAAAGGCTAATTACTCACCGTGGCTTAGCAAGTATTTTATTTTTTCCCTAAGCAAGGTTTATTAACATGGATCTGCCACTTTTTTCAACATAAACACACATTAAAATTACAAGGTTATATTTTTATTATCTTGATGAAATAGCCATTTGCTGATCTCTGTTCATTGAAAAGAGGTGCCCCAATCAGCAGTGGTGATGTATATCATGGAATATTAATTCAGTAGAGGGGGAGGGGAGAGGCTAATATACTTTGGATCTTTTCTCTCTCAAGTGCAAGGAATTTAAACTATTTATTAAGCAGCATCCTTGGCAACACTGTGAGCCCTTTCTGTAGACAGTAATTACTTAAAATGTGGAGGAGATCTCTATTTCAACATTTTCTGTGGTTGCTTGAAACTATCATATTAGTTTGTCTCAATTTCTAGGCTCTGGTATCTGGGGGGAAACCATATTGTTAAAGAGGCACGTGTAGGAGGTTGCAGCATACCTCCATTTACACTGCTCATGTATACCTAAG
Source organism: Scalopus aquaticus (assembly GCA_004024925.1). Lineage (NCBI taxonomy): Eukaryota > Metazoa > Chordata > Mammalia > Eulipotyphla > Talpidae > Scalopus > Scalopus aquaticus. The sequence continues at coordinate 76,767 of PVIJ01001055.1, read as the reverse complement.
ATTTTGTAAACCAGATAATTTCTCTTTTTTGTCTTATGAAATCCTTATTAGCTCTTTATTTTAATTTTTGATTACTGATCTTTAAATTTCCATACTTTTCATTCAAGCTTAATATCTTTTATAGTGGACAATCTACAAATAAACATTTAAGTGAATTTATCTGGCAGCTATTATATCATATTAAGGTTGGAGTACTTAAGTATGAACAAAAATCACCTTATTTATCTGTTTTGCATGTTTTTAAAACAAGACACACCAATTATTTAGGTTGTTAAATAGGAAATTTTGAACTGAAAGATGTACTTACAATTTTACTAAAGATGCTAACATGAATATTGAGATCCACTGGCCAAACTTGCCTCTGGATTTATTCTGAAATAAGATGACCTAGATTTTCTTGATGCTCACCAGTAATTTGCTGAATGACCTTTGGCAAATCACTTTCTCTCTCAACCCTTAAACACCTTTTTTGTAAATAAAAGTTTTTTCCAACTATAAACTCTGTTTTAAGAATGATGTACAAATGGATCTTCAAAATAAATGATGTGATGGCAGAGCATTCACAATAAATTTGATTACGCCCCCAAAATCATAATTATAGGTCTACATTTTTAATTTTTAATATGGAAACATCAAGAAATCCTCAAATATGGTAGCTTGACTGACCCAGAATCAGACATGCAATGTTACCATTTAATGGAGACAACATTCCACCTGTGTACTACACAGGTGAAAGGTGAGGAAACTTGATTTTATTTATAAAAATAGATAGTTGGCAGATGCTTTTTTTTTTCATCTGATTGCACTGGTCAACATTGAGATCATTACTGACTTAAAAAGGCCCTAATCTGTAGTATCTTGGTGTGCTGAGCATGAATATAACCCTGAACATTTATTAGCTCTCATTTTGAAGATAGTTCATATAATTCATTTTATATGTTTCACCATGTAAATTTATCCAGTAGGACTGCAACAACATCCTAAATCAGCCTAGAATGATGTCATATTGCATCACATTGCATAATACCATCATGCACACATCACCCAGAGTTGATTGCATCATTTTCTGATGCAATGCACTACTACTGCCAGGCAGCTGCTGAAGTAAACTGATGTCAGCAGTGCACTATAGAAAGCCCTGTCAGAAAGGTTGAGCATTGAAAATATTTCAGACTTGGTGCGAGACAGTTTAAGCTACTGTTCCATAGAAGTGTTATTCCTTTATCCATTTAGGCACAATACAGAACAGTAATGCCTTGAAAGTGCGTTAATAGCGTGGACAATTTCTGCTCTATTTGTGGGGAAGTGACATTTACCAACCAGAAGAAAAGTGTCACTTCTCAAGTGAAGAAGACCTATCATCTTTACTTCGGATGCAAGGTTGGTGACCAAGACAAGCCTTGGGCCCCGGATATATGCTGTGCTACATGTACAACACAGCAATGCTGTTTGCAGTCGCCATGACGTGGAGAGAGCCAAGCAACCATATAAAAGACTGTTACTTCTGCTTGGTTCCTCCTCTTTCCCGCAGAATAACAAAGCAAAAGAAGTTGAGAATAGTCTACCCAAACATTCCATCTGCATTGAGACCAGTTCCACATGGTGATGGACTTCCTATTCCAGAACCTCCAGCAGAATATTCTCTTGATTCATCTGATGAGGACAAGGGTGAGCTGATCTGTTCTTCTCCTGTTCCATCAGCATGCAGTGATTCAGATTTTCACTGTGTGCATCATCAACCCCATACAGACTAACACAGGAAGAATTAAATGACCTGGTTCATGATTTGGACTTATCCAAGAACAAGGCAGAATTGCTAGGATTAAGATTCCAACAGTGGAATCTTCTAGAAGAAGATGTCATAATTACTTTTTATTGAAAGCAAAGCAAAGATTAAAGAGGGAGTTTTTGTGGGTCCTCTGATTTGAGAGCTCTTCAAAGATGACCTGTTCAACAACTTTGCTGCAGGGTGATGTGAAACAAGCATGGAATGCTTTTCGCCTAGTGTCTACAAACTTTCTTGGGAATGTTAGGGCAGAAAACTATAAGGAACTAGTAGAAGACATGTTGATGTAGTATCAGAAACTTGGCTGCAATATGTCTCTAAGGATCTACTTCCTTCATTCCCATTTGGATTTCTTCTCTGAAAACTATGGTATGGTTAGTGATGAACATGGCAAACATTTTCATCAAGCTATCACATCAATGGAACAAAGATGCCAGGGAAAATGGCCCACTACAATGCTGGCTGACTACTGCTGGACACTCCTCAGAGATGCTCCTGAACAGCTGTACAAGAGACAAGTGAAGAAATCTAAGTAGTAGTCTATGACTTGATTTTTTACAGGTGTTAACCATAGGCCTATTACTATCAGCATGCCTTTAGTGATGTAAACATCAATTTATTGCAGATTACAAAAAAAAAAACCTAGAGCTAAAATTAGAATTTGTCATATTCCTGTTGAGCACATACAAATTGATAGGAAATGACTAATTTTATTTCAGTAACATGACTTTTGTAAAAATTTGTTGACCAGTGTTATCGAATTTTTCTTTATCATATTTTTCATATGCCATTGGAAGTTGCAGCAGAAAGGCCATAATTTCCACCTGCACGGTTATTTCTGTTAGTGTGTAGATAACTCTAAAACTACGTGATCCCTGTGTATGGCTATGATGATCTAACTCTGAAGAGAATAGGGTGTTATCATTACTTGGAATGTGAAAAGGTGACTATGTGACTTGGAGAAGAAAAAATAAAAGCCATTTCCTTTCAGGTGCTTTTCCTTAGTGTCCTTGCTTGCTGCCCAGAAGTTCTGTGGTTTCCAGAAGAAGCCATGTCTTAGTAGAAATAACACACACCAAACCACTTAACTAATGACTAAGCCATATTTGTTCCAGATTTGGAGTGCATCTGAATATGAAAAACAGCTCTTCAGAAATGAGAGTGAAAGAAGATTTTTGACATGAATTAATTGCATTGCTTTCCTTTTTTTTGTTTTTGCCTCTCTTTTTATGTTTTCTGTTCTTATAAATGACATCAGTTCAAGCCATATATACCTGCTTTTACCTTTGTGCATTGCCAATTATAGTGCCGTTTATCTCCAAATGTCTCTTTTGTTTTTCATTCCCACTATTACTAACATGATACATCCCAAACTGATGAAATATACCTTAAATTTTCTCCTTTCCTTCAGTCTATCCCTATAGTCTACTCCTTCATTCCAAAATATTTTACTGAAAGTAAACTCTTCATTGTGTTTCTCTTCTACTCAGAAGTCTTGTAGCTGCATCCTCTTGCCTATGATTTTGATTTGTGTGACAGATTTTCACTGAACACTATTTTGTTTCTGACACTACCCTAGTTTTTGAGAATATGGCAGTCTACAAAAACCTCTGTCCTGTTGAGTATGCATTCCATTGGTGGAGAAACAGGCATAAATGAAAAAAGTAAAATTATAGCATGTGATAAGAACTGAAAAAAAAAAACAGGTAAGTGGAAGAGAGGGGTAACAAGGTACTGCAATTTAAAATAATACTTTGGGTAAGTACTTATGAAGAAGGTCGCATTTAGGCAAAGACCTGAAGGAACTGAAGTAGCATGTTATGTGATATCTTGAATAAGATCCTTCCAGGCAGAAGGTAGGAAGAAGCCATCTCTTTTAAAAGAGCAATAAGGGCTCAGTATTATTTGCAATGTATGGGGGTAACTTTGGGGTATGAACAAAGGAAGAAGAGTAGAACATGAGAACAAAAGGGGCCTTTTACATCATTTTAAGGGCATTGGGCTTTCAGTAAAATGAGAGACCTCTGAAAAGAATGGCATGATCTGACTGGCTTAACAGGATTGTTCTGGCTACAGTGTTGCAAATAGAATAAAATGGGCAGGAGTAGAAATACAGGAACATAGAAGGTTGGTAACTAAGATCAGGGCAATGGATGTAGTAAGAAGTGCTAGATTCTAAATACATTATAAAAATACAGCCAACCTGATTTGGAATAAAAGGGAAATAGGAAGGTCAAAGGTGGCTAAAGTACTTTGTCATAGCAAGTGGGAGAATGGAATTGCCATTCACTGTTTGTCATTCACCAGGAAAATGGTAGGAATGGAGGGGGAGGAGTACTGTAAGGGGAGAACATCAGTTTAATGTTGAACTGTTAAGCTGAAATACTAGAACTCCAAATGGAGATGTTGAGTCGGCGTAGAATATACAAGAAGTCTGGAATAAGTACTAGAAATGTACATTTGGGCGTATGTATGCAGTTTTTAAAGTTCAAGTTCTTAAATTGGATTGCATGGCCCTCTATACTTGGTTCCTCCTCTTATTTCAAGCTTTATTTTCTGTTGGATTGTTAGAGTTTTCTTTGTGTTATCTCCTGAACATGATTTGTGCTTTCCCATCTCCAATCAATTGTCATATTGCTTCTTCTACCTGGAATACCTATTTTACTCCTCATATTCATTTTTACCTTTCAAAAACCTAAAATTTTATTGAGACAATTCCACAAAACCTTTACCAATAACCTGCACCCCTGTTCCTTGGCCAAAGTCATCCTTTTTTCTTCTAAGATTGCACAGCAACTTGTGCCTTTCTTATGACACTTACTACATGCACTGTATTTTAGTTATTTGTGCCTGTCTTACCCTCCTGTAAGGTAAACTTTCCTTGAAGATAAAGATCATGTTAGTATTTATCCCCCAAGTGTCTAGCTTGGTACCTTATACATGGCATATGATCTGTGAATTTTGTCGGATAGTTGGAATCTTAAATTTTTGTAATGTACAAAAAAAGCATTCAAAATTGTTATTTATTCATCCTTTGTAAGCTCACTCATTATTGAAGCAAAACCAAGTACAACTAGACTGTTTAGCTCATGATTTTATGAATTAAATAGAATGATGGAAATTTAGGAGTTGGTGTGTTAAAATTTCCCTGGCACTGATCTGCTCTTCTGACTGAAGTTAAAGATATCCAATTTAAGATAGAATAGTTGATAAGTTGACTCTTCAACTATTGCTTGACTAAAGTTGATAACCTGATGAAATAGTTACTTTTATAAATGAAAAAAAAAATAGTGACCTGTTTAAAAAAAATAATTTGAGAAACCTGTTTGGGCCGACTCTGATATTAATTAAAATACTTAGAAAGGAACAAATAAGACTAAGAATGTATTTATACTACAAAGTTTCATTGATTCTCATTGTTATCTTTAGCAAATCATTTGTATTTATAAAATAGCAATATTGAGTACTAATTATATGCTAATAATTTGTGTTAGTCCTTTAAAAATATTACCCTCATGTTTATGTGTTTAGTACTTTGGGGCTCTTCATTCAGAATTATGGAATTTCATTATAAATTTTTGAAAGTCAGTAATGACAGTTTCTTGGATGAACTTCAAAAAGGGGTAGTGAAAATAGTGTTTTTTACAGCTTAAATTCACTGTTTGCTCTTTTTTAAAGCTTTATTGTAACTTGTATAATTCTTGCTTATATTCTGTTAAAACCAGAAATCTTGGTAGTGGTAGATTTAATTCTTCACATGTCTGTTAAGTGCCTTAGTACTGAGCTAGAGATACTAAGGTGGAAAAGATATCTTTGTTTTTAAGAAGCTCGATTTTACTAAGAGAAGCATCTGAACATAATCATGTTATATAAAGTATTTTTTTAATTTAATAAAATTCTATAACTTTGCTAACTAATCTCAACCTAAGTATTTGAGTTTTGTCAACATAAAGTTTATATCCTTTAAGTTTGACAATGATATTTGTGGCTTGAAAGTTATCACACCAAGTAAAACAGTAGCACTTGCTGGACTCCCTGAGAAAATACACTGAAATTTATTCTTCCAAAAGTACAGTTTTTAAAAGAACTGTTTTACTCTTTGTTATTTTAGTAATCAACTAAAGGAAAAACACAGTTAGCAATAAAATAAAAAACAATTTCACAGTCTTCACTGAATATCTGCTCTGTGTAACATGACTGAGAGCTAAGTGTATGAAGGAAACAGGAAATATGAGACACAGTTTTCTCTCAATGAACTCTTAAGGAACCCAAGGAAACAAAATGTCAATATATTTCAACCTGTGAGTATAATCACAGAGCATTTTGTCAGCAAATACAAAAACCTTGATTATGAACTGAATGACTAAAAGCTACAAGTCTACCAACTATAATCATTGAAAGTAAAAATTACAAACAAGTAAGAGACTGCTTTATAAACTTTTGCTTGCCTTAAATTGAATGTCATAGCATATTTTACCACATTATTGTTAATGTGTTCTTTGAAAATTTCTAGAAGTTCAATTCTTCTTTGTCTTGCAACCAAACTCAGAAAGGGAGGGTCTTCAACAGTATTAACTGGTTCTATGGTTGATGCACAAGTATACCTATCAATGTCCAAACTTTTCACAGACATGACAGACACCGCATGATGAAGTACAGTTCACAGGAGCCTCAGAGGAAGAGTGTGCAGGTTGCTATCTCTCTGAGATTAACATTGTCTTTGGGTTAGATTTAGAAGTCCAGTCCATGTGGTGTCAAGGCTCTGAGAGAATGGTTTAACCTATAATTTAGAAGGACTTTACTCAAGATTAATTGACAAGATTTGCTTTTCACTTTAAGGGAAAGACTCTTTTCATCCTGAGGCTTGATATGGCAAGTATGTGGTGTGGAAAGAGATTTTTCTTTTTTTCGGATTTTATTTTTCCTGATATATTGGCTGAAAGGGTCTGGTTTAGACCTTTCTTTGGCAGATGATATCTAACCTTCTGAAGGATTCAGATTATATGTTCTATCAGTAAGCTTCAATCTTTTAAACATTTTTTTCCTATTATTTAATTCATTTAATTAAACCTTTCATTTATAAAAGGTATAATTTAAGAACTATAGGATCTGAGATTGTTTTGCCTAGAAGGGGCCTTCAGGATAACTTAGATCATTGACTTGTGAATTTTTTTCAAACTAAACAGTAAAAAATATATTTCACATTATTTCCTGATACACACATGCAACACGTATATACACATATATGTACATATAATAGAAATAGAAATTTCATTAAATGATACTTGCCTAACTATATAGGCACTTTGTGTGGGATCTTTTCTATTTCCTCTTTGTATTCTTTCCCTCCTTTTTCATTGTCTTTTGCACACTATCTTTCTACTCTTTTTCACATTCTCCTGTCTTCTCTGTTCTCACTATCTTTTCTCTCTCATTTCTCTTGAGTCATTCTTTTCCTTTTATTTCTTACACCTCTTTCTCTTCTACACTATTTTCCCTCTCCTTTTTCTTCCTGTCCCCCTTTTTTCTCTCAATTTTTCTCTTCTTCCATGTTCTACTTAAAAATCTTAGTGCTTTCCTACTAATTGGTTGTAACTACAAAGTTTGGAGCACACTGATCAAAGCAATTATTTAACATTTAAGGAAACTGAGGCTGATAAAGATGACATTTTCTAATATCACATGTTATATCCTGTAAACATCTAGTTATTGCCAAAGTTAGATTTATTAATAGAATATAGGTCCTTAAATGTCTCCAAAGAAACCAAAACATTCTGTCTGGGGTATATAGATATCTTCTTCAACCTCTGAACCTAATTCTCTGTGTTTACAAGAATATAAGATATAACTCATTGAAGTTATAAGGAAGAATAGTTAGGTAAATTTTTAGAAATTAATAGTTTTTTAGTTTAAAAAGATTGCTGTCACTATAAATGTGAAGTTATGATTTTTCAAGGTAAGGAATATTTGTAACAGTTATGTATGAAAGTGAGGGACCTTAAGACTCTGTTATATGTAATTACACAGAGTCTTTGCATTAAATTTAGAACAATTATCAAAACAGAACAACATATTCATTTATCCTCTTATTTCTAGGAAGGGGTATGTGGGCAAAGACCATCAACAACCAGAGTCTGATAAAATATTCCCCAGTTTAGCCCCCTCCAAGAGGTTCATATATTTGAGCAGTGACATTAAACATTTGCTAAGAGAAAAGCCAGGTGAAAACAACAAAAAGTCTGAAATTAATTTTTTTCAGCATGTACTTCCAGGTGTCAGATGCTCACTGCTCAAACATACTAACTATGGAAATAATTCTCATTTTTGTTTAATACATTCATAATATGTAAGTTTAAAATTATGGATTGTCAGATGACAAGTAGTACAATTCTCTCAATATCTCAGAACAAGTAGAAAATAAAAGAATAGGTGTACCAGGTGTGTGTTGTGCTGACTCACACTGGAACACAATTGCAGGTATGTGCAGCTTCCTCTGACATCTTGTTCAGTGACATCATACTAATAGGTCAAGGTCAACTATATGGGAGTGTACTGTGGAAATTGGCAAGTGTTGTAAGTCATCTCTTTTTTTTTCAGAGCTGGTTTACCAGTTTCTTGAGGGCTGGTTTACCACATCACAACTGAATGTGATAAAGGACAAACATATTAAATAGCAAAGCAGTCAAACATTTGAGTCATTGATTCTTAAACCAAAGGTACTGGGTATTGTTAAATTAATTAGTTTCTTTGGTTTTGAATTAAGAGTTAAAAACTTTTTTGTAGTTTTGGTGAGATCTTGGAGTTAATCGAAGAATTGAAAAGGGAGGCTCAGCTCCAAACATTCTTTACTAACTTAGAAATATTTTAAAGGCATTCACAGCCAGAAATAATTAGCCCCCTGGGCTCACTGTGCTTCTTTTGTAGACTTCAGGAAAGAAAAAAAAATAGGAGTCTGAACAGAATCTAGCTTAAGAAAATGAAATACTCGACAATTAATTTTTCTCCTTAGTCTATAATTTCATCCTGACAGTGTATCTCCTCTAGTCTTTGATAGGTTTATGAACTACTCTATGATAAGGGATTCATTTATTTTTTTATATGAAAAAATTCTTCTTCTCATTTATTTTCATTTATTTTTATATGAAAAAGTAAATACCTTAGCCCCCATCCATTTTTTTAAAAGATTTATTTATTTATGCATAGAAGCTGGGGTGCAGGCCAGAGGTCTGGGGCAGTGAGAGGGTTCACCAGAGACAGAGTGGGGAGCACAACAGGCAGATCGACTGAAATACACTGCTAAGAGGGGCAGTGAGACAGGGGAGGTCTGCTGCACCATGTGGGAATCTTCCCCTCCAGGCATCAAACTTGAACTCGTGCTGTAGCTGTTGACAGCTCCACAGCACTGTGCTTAACCCGTTGCGCCACCAGGGAGGCCCCCCCCATCCATTTTTAAGTGACTTTTTGCCACATTTAAAATGAGAAGTCATACAGTAGGCATGGCTTCATGCTCCTGACACCTCTTCTAGAGAACACTTGCTGCAGAGCTATTGGAGTATAGGAAACAGCCTCCATCTGTGTCAGTGCCATCAGTTTCCCACAGCTGCACAGAGCTGCCTAGCACCAGGTCATGTCCTTCCCCAGGCTCTCCTATTTGAATAAAGGACATGGGGTGTGAAGGTTGGCCTTATAGGCCCGATGCTAACAGTTACCCAGTTTTTTGCTGAGTTGGATGAAATTATATGCAGCTAGTATTGTAGTTTATCTTTGTTTGCTATCAAGTCTTATTTCTTCCCATTTCCCAATTATAGGTGTTGTTCCCTAGTAAGTGTTGTCTTAGACCCTTAACCTTGTTTCAGTGTCTGCTTTTAGCAACTTACCCTATGCCTCCCCTTACAAATACATTAGTGTTATGCTAAGGCAGTTTTTTCAGATCTTGCACCCTTGGTATGTGAAAAACCTTTCATAATTTTTCCTCTAACATTATGGTGTGAACTGTTATGAAAAAGCTGCTTTCGAGCTTTTCCTTGATGTTTCCATATATGTTCCTTAAATTCTGTCATTTTAAACTTTTGGTAATGATATTTCACCTGTCGCAAGCTTCTCTTGTATTTTCATATCCGTTATATCACTTATCACAATAATCCTGTTTGTCACTGAGAAAATGAGAGTTTAAGAGGTCAAGGAACTTGTCCAAAGTGTCCAAGCTAGAATTCTTTCTTTTCCCTCAAATTTTAATTAATTTGCCACTCATTTTTACATAACTATGTATTTTTTTTTTTTAGTACAACTTCACCCCTCCATGTGTGTACATTCCAAGCCGGGATTCTGACCTAAGAATAAACACATAGTGTTTACTGTATCCTGGATGCTATTCTAAAGCTCTAGATACATTAACTCACTCAATCCTCAAAATAACCCTATGAGGTAGGTAATACTATGCTTATTTATTAATGAGAAAAGTGAGGCACAGAGAGGTTAAGTAATGTCCAGATGAAATGCATTTAATAGTATAAATGCAATAGTATAAATAAAAAGTATCCCAGCAGAGCAGGAATTCAAATTTTCTCTGGCTCTAGAATCTTTGTTTTCAACCCTTGCACTCTACTGCCACTCCATGCATATCTAGAGCCCTATCTCCTAGTCATGATGTTATCTGCATCTCTCAGAGTAGAATTGTTGCTTGAGAGACTGGTAGATTCATTTGTCAAATTGGGAATTGAACATAAAAACAGATTAACCTAGGAAAATAATTTCAAAGGAAAAAAATGAGACTTTTTTTTTAAATCAGCTTGATTCACACTCCACAGTTAAGCAATGAGGGTAATTCAAGGACCACCTACAGAAAAGAAGGAGCAATAGTTTCAAAATGGGAAATTTACCAGGTTCACAACTTGTAAATGAGGAATGCATGAATAAGAACTAAAATATGTGCAGCCCAAACTGCCCCACTACAAATATTTGAACACTCCCTGAAAGACTGGTTGCCCAGGAAATGCCTGGTTACAAACTCAAGGTGCAGATTTATCAAGGTAGATATATGCCTGTGTGCTAGTCTGTGGCTGTTTGTATAAAGTTGTATGTGGGGAAATGGAGACAGGAAATTTCAACGTGCGTATCACTAGAATTCTCTGATTTTGTCTTTATGTAAAGCACTTTGCTTATTTTTCATGGACAAATATTACGTGACTTTAAAAAATCAATTAGTTTATAGCTGAGTGATTCAGAAGACCATTGAACTTAATTTAATTCAGAGCTAGGTGATTAGAAAAGGTCTGATTAAGGAAGAAGAGTCACTTAAAAGGCAAAGTGGGGGCACCAGGGAGAAACATCAATAGTTCCTTTCTGTAGATTCTGTGCAATTTAAAGTGAGGCTCCCTAAGATAGGATAAAGATACTGAACAAGGACATGTAGTAAAAGGGGGACATACAAAAATCATTGGAAAGTTTTTGTAGTTTATGGCACAAGATGTAAATTGAGGTGGGGAGGTATCCTTATTCTGTTATGATTATTAACAAATGAACCCTTTTAATTTTCCCATTTATACTGTTCAATTTTGCTTCTTACCTTAATTTTTTCATGCATTTGTGAACTCTGCTTAGAATCCTGTGTACAGCAGTTTCTTGATGATATTAGGGTAAGATGTATGATGTATGCTCATTGTTGGTCTGAGGCTATCTTTGCTTGAATTTCATTTGTTCAAAATAGTGTATAAATATTGCCCTCTGCTCCCCTCAGCAGTGTATTTCAGTCAATCTGCCTGTTTTACTTCATACACACACACACATACACACATATGGTAGCCAAGCTTTTAGTAGTGTTCAGCCACTCAACTGAAGAAGGTAGTGTAATCTGAACCAAGAAGAATAAATTACAGCCTATTTCACTTTGATATCCATTTTTATTGTTGAACAAAACCAGCCTTGGATACTATACTTTGTTAACCAAAAAAGAACTTAGAATGGTGCTTATCTAGGATTAATTAGTCAGTTGTATGATGTTCAGTCGAGAAAAAAAAGTTTAATTTTACTATATTCCGCATTGGGAATACTGCATTTTGTTTTTTTAAAAATCTACATTTTCCTTACTATGTTATCCACAGTGTGCAAGCCACATATCTGCTTTAATATCCTCCTCAAGTCTGTGGGCATTTTGGCAGAAGTGGCAACTGGAAGATTTAAGCATATTTTGGGCAGGAGACCACAGATCTATGGTTATTACTGCTGATTGTACTCTTGGAGACACAACAAGATAGCTTGAATTTTGATGGCCCTGCGGGCTGCAATCTCAGATGGATTCAGTTGCTCATGTTGTGCTTAGTTGGAAGTGGGTGGGTTCTTACTCTGTTTTATTTTTGGTGACTGAATGAGATATTTTATTGTCCTCTCAGAAGAAGTTGACCATTTTTTTTAAAGATTTATTTATTTATGCATATAAGAGGTGGGGTATAGGCCAGAGGTGTGGCGGAGGGGTGGGGTGGAGGGGTGATAGGATTCACCAGAGACAGAGTGGGGAGCAGAACAGGCAGATTGACTGAAATACACTGCTGAGGGGACCAGCGGGCAGGACAGGAGAGGTCTGATGTGCAATGGAGTCAGATCCCCAGTCTAGGATCATGAACTAGTGCTGCAGTAGCTGCCTATATCTTCATAGTGCTGAGACTTAACCCCTGGCACCACCAGGAAGGCCCTTGACTGTGTTTTTAATAGGGTTAAGGAAAACTTGCTCTACAGTTCCCTGTGTGGTACTACTTTGTAGGATAACATCTTGCAAAACAAACTTGGGACAACTATCACCTTACAAAATCTTTCTTTTCCAATGCTTGACTATTTATTTCCATAAAAAAGTAATTAATAGAACATTCCTTATATCGCTCTGTGTGTGTGTGTGTGTGTGTGTGTGTGTGTGTGTGTGTGTGTAACAAATTAAACCATTAAACTGGAAAGCAGAGGGCTATACTGTTAATTTAGTCATTATTATATTACAAAAATGAGTATCAAGAACATCTTAGTATATTCATTTACATGAGTAGTCTGTATTAATAAGGATGTTATTTAAATGAAAGTATACATACATTCCAAAGAAAACAGTAATTAGGTTATTTTTTGTTTGTTTTAGTTCTGTGACTTATTGAAATGTCAAATTCCACTGGCCTGCGTGGTGATACCTTTATATTTTTTTGTGAAGCAAGCATCTGTATTTCAGTGATCTCTAGCCAATCTTGGGTTCTTCAGATACTGAACAGAACTGTCTGTGGGTGGGGTCAAACATGCCTGTGACTTTTGACCATTGAAAATGAAGGAAAACATTTGTGGTAAGAAACAACAGCACATGCTTGACCTCCAAAGCACACACATCTATAAATGGATAAAAGTGACTATTTAAGGTTGCTTCGAAAAGAACCACTGTGTCTACAAAGAAAGAAACCCTAATTCAATGTTTAAAAAAGCAAACTATGTGTGGGTGAAAGAACATGTTTTTGTCAAAAACATCTGTGGTGTTCCCTATGATGTATTTGATCCTGGTAGTAAATCAACAAAGTATTAGAGACAAAATTGACTCTTGACAACTTATTATGTGATAAATAATGTTAATTCAATCCAAACGTTCTCAGGACTGCTTTAAACTGGTGTTATTTTGGCTAATTGCCAGATATATGAAATGACGTTTTCACTTCAGGATTAAAGATATTGCTTGAATTTGTTATCCAGCAGTTGTACTTGGTTGTGTATCTGTTCTTTGCACCCTCATTTACATTTCTTCCTTACAACCATATTTCCTAGAGTTGGTCCCCCTCAATTATAAGATAATTGCCATCAGGTCTAATTTTATAGGGCTGAAATTTCAGCTTGCCAGATTTTTTACAAAATTGTTCTATAGTCATGATTTATAGACCATTTTACACTTTTGAGAATCTGAGAGATTCCATACCAAATTTTTTTTTCTTTTCTCAAGTATTAAAATGATTAATTATGGGGTGAAGCTCCCCAAAGTAAAATTTAGAGATTCAAATAATTAGACATGAAATGTTATCTCCGAATAAATGGGGTTGATGAGGTTCACTGAAGGAAACAGTAAAACAGTGTGTTTCCCACTGTCTTCAGGGATTTTGTTAAAAAGAAGCTAAGTTATGTGGAAAACAGTGAGTGCTATGAATTATTAGGTGATGAATTTTAAAAGTAGTGTCCAAATGTAAATAGTGAAATCATTCAAAGTATTACTCAGCAGCTGCAAGAGCTATAGGAAAGGCTGACATGACAAATTTAGTCATTTCTTAATCACTTTCGTTAGGCATTATTGTCAGTTCCAAGAGACAAATTTTCATCTTGATTTAAACCCATAATGCTAATAGTTGAAACCTAGAAATTTTCAAAATCATTTGCTTGCAAAACACCTTTTGGATCTCACCCTAGATGTTTCTGTGACCTTATGTCATAAAAAGATGCAAAAAGGCCATTACACATGTCATCAAAGGAAATTTCCGTTCCCCATTTATATGTCATAAAGGAGATATTATTTACTGTAAGATCCAAAAGTATTAATTAGCTGTCTTTGGCTTAAATAAAATTGATTGTTAAGGCAGAAAATAGAGGATAATATGAGTCCTATTCTGCTGTAGCCTCCCAATAAAAGAAGCAGTGACCCAGCTCATTAGCCCTTTGATTTAATATATTGACACTTGGGTAGGAATAATTCCGTTTAGTGGCTTTTACTTCCCAGGGATCAATTTAATTAGTTATAAAATGTGACTTCTTGTCAGGAGCTAGAAGAAATGCTGACGTTAAATAAAGTCATACGCAATTTAAACAATAAAGCTATCGATGCCTGGTTAAAAGTTAATGATGCAAAAAAATGGCTTAATAGAGACAACCTCAGCAGTGAAAGTGATGCTAGGAAAATTAAGCTAAGTGGGTGAATGAGGAATAGTGATGTTGTTGAATTGTTAAAACAAATTCATGACTGGTCTGATGGCTGACTAAGTTCTAAGTGTATTATCTCCCAGCCTGAAGACGAAACCAGTTCTAGACTTCTTGCTTAGTACTTTCATGTGTTTATAGACAGGATCCTGGGAGTGAGGAAATCTCTAGGCTATTTGGACTAGAAAACTTCTTGAAGCCAACTTCACTTTTGAGAGAGGAGGAAGTGTTACTCATGACCATCCACAGGCTTCGATGAAGTAATCTCACAGGAGTTCTGTGGACTGACCCCCAGTGTCTCTGGAACATACCACTATAGGAGATTTGCTAGTTCAGGGCCATTTCTATTTGTGGGAAAATATTTGAGATGATTCTTGGTTCCGCTCTTTCATGTTTCTTCCTAGTAAATGGTTACTGTACAAGTAGTTCTTTCCAATTTAGAGAAATGTAAACTTCTTCACCTGTGTAATTAATTCCAACTTTAAAAGTCATTCCTACAGTAAATTATTGTTATTTTATGGCTCTGGCTGCATCACACTTTGACTTTACCATAAACTTGAGTGATCTTTGTTTCAGTTTCTCTAGTCTCAATAGAGACTGAGAACTTATGTTACGAAGTGAATGAGTACTTAGATGATCTCTAAAATGCTTTCTAAATCCCTAATTCAATCATAGAGTCCAAGTACATATACCAAATATATACATGTACCTAAAGTGGGTATATACCTTATATAGACCTATCCAGATTTGCTTCATTTTTGACATTAGCTGCTGCTGGGTCATTAACACCAGTTAGCTAAATAAGAGATAACCACATTTATTGTCAGACAAAATTTATATCTCACTTCTCCAGCTGTTGCCTTTCCAAGTCATTTGCTCATTAGCTAAAGATGCGGCACATGTTTAAACTTGATGAGCTTTAAAATACTTTTTTTCTCTTGTCAAAGAAATTGAAATGTGTTCTATAGCTAAATTTTGTAAAACAATTAAAGAAGTGTTTTTTTCTCTTTTCCTGTTTTCATCCTAGTTTATCTGCAGGTTCTAAAATCAGTGATTGCTGGGTGGGAATACTAGAATAATGACCTTAGTTCTGGAGATATAAAATGGAATTTATGCTCCTAATGAGTGATCAGATTCCTATTTGTCTCCTATGTGAAACACATATTCCCCCAGTCTCTTCTGTCTGGAATGCACTGAAAAGCTTCAAGATTGAAGACTCTGAGCAAAAAGTTCACTATTTTGGAAATCTGTTGATTGGATAGTTCTTTCTGCAGGTTAAGCTGCTGAGGAAATTGCTGTAAAATCTACAGTAGAACATCAGTGCAGTGTATCTGTCTAAAACATAAGTAAATAACTTACCTTGTCTTTTAACATAAAATAACTGACTGAAATTAGAGTAAAGCATTAAAACAATGAACTTTTAGAGATATATGAACATTAAATTGTGTTGGAGCTGAAATGACTTAGAGTTACATTTGTCATCCCACTTGTATAATACTCACTGACAGTGAAGAAACAACTTTGAGAAGAGGCATTTTTGAGGAAGAACTGACAAACTTTATCCAACAAAATGACTTTCAGAAGTCTTCTAGGGAAGAAGAATCATTTTGGAGGCAAATAAATATGCGTACGTAATATTCGGTAAAAACATTAGTAGTAGCAAGCATGTAAGAAAACTGAAGGGAATATGACTGAGAAGAAAAATCTGTGCCAGAGACAAATTTTCCATTGGAGTGATTAACTTTTCTTTCTTTTCTTTTTCTTTCTTTCTTTCTTTCTTTCTTTCTTTCTTTCTTTCTTTCTTTCTTTCTTTCTTGCTTGCTTTCTTGCTTTCTTGCTTTCTTTGCTTTCTTGCTTTCCTTGCTTCCTTGCTTCCTTGCTTTCTTGCTTTCTTGCTTTTCTTCTTTTTTCCTTTCTCTTTCTGTTGGGGGAAAGGCAATTAAACGAGGACAAGAGAGAAATTGTGGGGGTCTGATGTTAGATAAACTATTTTGTCTTTGTGTTGACACTGTATTGGCTACAGCCTACACAGAAAGGATGTCTGGAAAAAAGTAAGGAGAGAGAGGCATTAATATTTTTTAGTGTGCGTGGGTGCGCCAGCACTAGAGGGGCCCGTGTTTTCTTAGGGCTCAGATGGCAAAGCTAAGCATTCAGCCTACGGCAGGAAAAAAGTGCCTTTTTTGTTTTCTGACTGCAGAGTCCAGGCATTCCCAGGGGAACACAATGAATGGCCCATTTTGTCCAACACGGTTTCATAGACATAGATTTCTTGTTTTTTCATAATTATTCTTGCCCGTCATTGGGTGTGCACATGACATTTGAACGTGTTTTAAAGTCTTAACACACTCATGTGCCTGCAATAAAGTTACTCATAACAATCCTGGCTTTCTCCGGACAACAGAGCAGGGTCTGTTGTTTTCACAAGTCACAGCAGCTGGGAGGCAATTGTGAAGACAACAGCTTAATCTAGCTGGAAAATACAGGAAGAAGAGAGTATACACTAAATTTCCTCCCATATTATTCAAACAATGAAGAATTTAAAAAATGACTATGGGTGGTCTTACTCAATAACTGATTGGCAGAACATACTTGAGATTTCTTTAGTTGTCTTTAAATGTTAAGAATCTATAAGGTTACATTCATCAAATTTGTTAATCAACTAACAGGCAGGCTCAGGCAGGGACAGCCACTTTTCAATGGCTCTAAAAGTATTACAGATCATTTGTTGTTTCTAATTTGTTAAGTAACAGTCGATGTTTATATAAAAGGATGCTATAACCAAGTAGTCATGAAGCAATGGTTAATCTCCTTTTAAAGGTGTGTGAAAGACTAAGAGGTTCATGGTAATTCACATGTTCATGCCAGGCTGAATTTCTGGTTTGCAGTCATTAGCAGGGTTTAAATTTCACACTGAATAACAGAATTTAGGGATGAGGAGAGTGAGTTTGAAAGATTTAAATCCGATCTGAAACATCAGAATGGTAAACTAACTGTATTCTTCAGGGTGCTGAAGTGAAGCAAGTTATTTTTATTTCATGTGGAGAGTAGGAGATAAGAAATATGAGAAGTATATTAAAAAGAAGGAAACCTTTCTGAGTTCATCTATGCTTTCTTCTGGGGTGGGGGGGAAGGGATTAAGCAGGGCTTGGAGAAGGAAGTGGCATAAAAAGCAAGATTGGCAGAGCTATGCTAACTATTTCAACCTCCACTACCTTTTCCCCTTCAAGGAAATATTTTGTGAAAGAACTTTTTGTGGACTCTTAAAAGGTGTATCTAGGTAACATGGAAGTGTTAGGTCTCTAAGAAATAATGATTTTATGCAGAATTTATTGGGAAGAATGAAGCAATTAAGTCTGGTAACTATATGCTAAGTGATCATTTGTTACCTTGTTAGGCACTCACAACATGCAGCTATCTATAATTTCATTTCACTCCCATTCTTAATGTGGAAATACTGTCTTCTTATGAAAGTGTTTTAAAATGGAAATCTAATTGAGAAATCCAAATGCTGCTTGAAACCAAAGGATGACCTTCATTGTCTTAGCTCCCTTGTGTACTAAGCATGAAAAAGCATATTTTTCCCTATTTGTTGACCATTTAGCTGATCTTCTTTAGCTTTCTTTAAATTTTTTTTGTTATACTATTTTCTCTTATGTCACATATCTTTCTGCTGTTTTTGGCAGAACAGAGCACCAAAGGTCACACAGGTTCTTGGGTATCAAAAGCTAGTACAAGAGTTTGTCCTCTGTTGTCTTGGAAATTTCACCCTGCTTGCTCAAAGAACCAAATATGATTAGCTATGTACATACCTTTGTTTTAGTGCTTGCCATTGAGCTGAAAACTTAGTAACAATTATTATTTATGATCGTAGGTGCTAGGCACTGAATCATGTTCTTCATGTGCATTTTCTTTAATCTTTATACATATGCAATAATGTAGGTTTTATCATCATTTATTTGACAGATGAGGAAACTAAGATCACACATTTAGTTAGTTAGAGACAGTAGGTCTCTGCAAATTCAAAAACTGATCTTTCTACTATATCTTGCTGCTTCCCAGTTAAATGAAAGAGAGGAAATAGCAGTGACTGTTTTTCTTTCTTTTTAATTATGTTTACTGAGTTAATGCTGATTAACAACATTGTGTATGTTTTAGGTGTATAGGTTCACACCTCTACAAATGTATGTTATCACAACGCCCGACACCAAAGTACCAGTAGGAAGCAGGACTTAAATTGAAAGATAATAGGGTTCTTCTTTATTTCGTCCCCCTTTTTCTAATTCAATCAGAGAGTCATTATGCAGGTCCTCTTGAGGAAGGTAGCTGCGTTAAGGGACAACATCACTTCTGTATTTCTGCCCAAAATGTATAATCTGAATCTAATCTTAAGGAAGCATCAGAAAAAAGAAACAATTAAAAATAACTGTCTTGAAATTATAATTACTGTTAAGATCTTAAAGGTCAAGGAATATCTTAATAGCTGTTCCAGGCAGAAGAAAACTAGAGAGACATGACAGTACATATTCCTGCATTGGACCTCATTGTTGTAGAGGATTTATCGGGACAGTTGGTAAAACTTCAGTAGAGTTTTGTAATATTTTTTAATTTTGAAATTGTTTCTAAAAAATACTTGATATAAGTAGCAATAAAAAAAATACTTGAAGTGCAAAAAACAACAACAACAAAAAACCAACAAACCAACAAAACTCCAAAAAAGAAGCAACCTGCTCTTTGACTCAAACAGTTTAAGAAAGTGGTAGTCACTATGATGGCTCACTGTTGTGATTTCAGTGGCACTTAGAACTTTTTTATAATGACATCCTTGATTAAGAACACATTGTTGATTTCATTTTTATGCTGATTTCTCCTGCATTTGAATGGGTTAGCCTTTATTTTTGAATAAACCCTTTAAATGAGAACCTAGGCCATCATCTCTATTACTTACAAATATTTTAGTACAGATGTTCTTACTTAGCTTCTGAGATTCAGAAAAGTGCTACTGATATGACTTCAGTGTTGATGAAATCCACTTCTAATAATATCCTGTCAAGAGATAAACTTGTACTTTAGCAGAAAGTTGAGCTTAGAAGAAATACCTGGTTAATTATTTCCATTTTAGCCAAAAAATGAAGAAGTCACCATATAAGTCCACCAATGATGGAGCCAGATTTTAACTTTAAGCAAAAAATTAGATCTCAAATTTTAGAAACTTAGGAAAAAATTAATAATAAAATTATTCATCTCAGTTATTAGTCGTTGCTTGAATGACTAAGTTTTAATCTCCCTTTACGTTGAAATTAATCCCCCTTATGGCAAAAGAGCATCAAGAGACTCACTTAATTATGAAACCTGACCATTTCAGTTTAGGAACTCTGATCTTAATCTTTCTGAGTCAATGAAATCTAGATATCTTATTGAATTGTGTTGTTGTCTGGATTAATTGAGATAAAGCATGAATATATTTAGCATTTATTTTCTGAAATGTAAATGTGTGAGTCATAAGTCTCATTTCTTGAGCTCTTTTAATTCCTAGAAACAATGTTATATGGATAATGATGAAGTCCAATAAAAAATGTCCTGGCTTACAGATAGGTATCTCCAATAAATGGAGAGGAAATAATGTACATTTGTGCATTCCTATTTTTCAGATAATGTACACACCTATTAGGTCATAATTTTCAACTTTAGTTTTTTAAAGGTAAGCAGTAGAAATATTGTTCTCTCATTTATATGTTCTCATTTATATATAAGAAAGTGGTGGTCTACTGGTATAAAAGGGAGATAGAAGGACTTGTGTTTCAGCCTAATCTGGCTAACCGATGGACTTTTTTTTATCCAGTACTTCCTAACCTTTTAAAACCCATGAGCCCTCTATATAAGCTAACTTCAGACAATTCTTTAATGCTACAGAAATTTCCAATTAGAATAATATTGTGACAAGAAAATTATTTTTATCTTCCAAGACTCACCTTTTAACTTCAAAAAACAGTCACTTCTAGCAGGATACCTATAGCGCTGCTTTGTTTTCCTAAACCAGAATTACAAATATGTGTTGAAGAGAGGTAGATTACAGCATGGAGACTATACGCTTACAAATACTATTTCAGAAAATACACGTTCCCTGTAAAGAAGTTTTAAATACTGTCTTTATTTCCTCCTCATATTCTCTTTCTTCATCATCCTATTCCCATGAGGTGGCCTGGGGCTCCAACTTTGAAAATCTCTACATTATCATATTGGTTAAGGGTAGGATTCTGGAGCCAGACCCTTGGAAATCTAATCCTAGATTCTCCACTTTTTAACTACCTGACCTCGAGGCAAGCTGTTAAGCTTCTCCGTACTTCATCTGTAAAATGGAGAAAATAACAGTACTTACTGCTTGATGATGTTTTGAGAATTAAATGGGTTAATGCATGTAAAACACTTAGAAAAGTGCCTGACACATTGCAAGTGCTGTATCCATGTTACTGCTATTTCTGTTATTACTATTATCATTATTATCATCACTCACACAATTACCATAGTGGCTTAAAGCAATAATAACATGAACATGTTATTCTAATGTCATAACAATCAAATTAGATTAACATCTGTCATTAGGTCGGTCTTCTTCAGTCTGTCCCTCTTATTTTTGAGTCTGATAAAATATCTCTACTATTAACTTCTTTAGATATTTCAGTGAAAATATTGTTTTTTCCTATTTCACAAGATCTTTCTTTAATCTTTCTTCTTGTAAAAAAACCTTTATAGCATAAGGTAGGCCCAGCTGTGTGAGATAAGATAGATGGAGCTTTTTTTCCTACTTATTCTTAATAAACATGCTTTGGTGATTTCCAAGTTATATATACCCACTACGCTAAAGCTTATCCAGGGCAAACAACAGTAGCACAGGGACAGGGTCTCTTTCCCTCAGGGCATAATGAATCTCCAGGGAGAGAGAACATGGATAATGGACTCACACACACTTCTAAAATGTTCTCTAAAAGGTGTGCCTCTTTAAGAGCACTGACATTTGAAATGATCAAATTTAAATTCTGTAGATAGTCGCTATCATGTGCTAAGTACTTTATTTTCTCATCACAACCTTTTGAGATATTATTATTCCTCTTTTAATGGAGAGAACTGAAGTTAAACAAATTGTTATATTATTGACTCTGAACTAGATATTTTAACTTTAATTCATTTATTCCAGGATTTATTCTGTATCACACAACTGCTCCTGAATGAAATATGTACTTTTCACTTTTTTTTTTTTTTGCAAAAATCAAACTTTAAAAAATGATTAAACTTTGCCTGCTCTTCTTGAATCCATATGTAAGTTTCATACCACTTTGGGAGATCAGTTCCTGAGACTAAGGAATATGTTATTAGAGTTTACAGTACTTGGTGAATTTGGGTGTCTTTGTGATATAAACTGCTTTTCTTTTCAAGCTAAGAGCAGATAGAACAATGGTGTCAATTTAACAAGTTATTGTAAATTAAACAAACAAACAAAAAATATCCCAGACAACCTGGTAACAAAGGGGGCTATAGTTTGAACCCAGGTTTCCCAATGGACCCTTTTTCTGTTTAAGGATATGGTAGAATTTTCCTTTTCTCAAAAATGTTGGTAATACCTTTTAACTACATAGGAAAACCTCTTATTATTTTGTAAAGTATATGGACTACAGAAGATAAAGGTTTGAACTCTGATTTTGCCACCTAGTAGCTATAGTGTTGGGGAAATTAGTGTGTTGGGGAAATTAGTCTTCCTTAATCTAGTGATCTCATCTGAAAAATAGAAAATTAAGAACTACTTTATAAAACTGTCTGAAATTTTTGAGCTTTTGAAATACTTTTTGTCACTCTACTGAGGTATAAATTGCATACAGTAAAATTTACTTTCAGTGTTTGATGAATTCTGGAAATTGTGTAGCGTCATATGTAACTCTTTAGCCCTGAAAAGTTTCCTTATGTCCCTTTGCAGTCAGATTCCCTCTGTGATACCCTGGGTCCATTAGTTGATCTGTTTTCTGTCACTATAATTTTACCTTTTCTGTATGTTCATATAAATTTAATCATGTAGTGCATACTCTTTTATGTTCATTTTTTTTCATTTAGCATAAATTTTAGGTTCTTTTGTGTTACTAGGTTTATCAATATTTTGTTCCTTTACATTGCTGGTAGTATTACATATGAAGGACATACCTTGATTTGTTTAGCCATTCTCTGTTTAATAGGTGTTGGATTGATTCCAGCTATTGGCTATTATGAATAATATTGCATGTCTTTATGTAGATGTGTTTTCATTTTTCATGTGTATCTAAAAGTGAACTGTACTGGATTATATGGAAATTGTGTGGCTAATTTTATAATAAAGTGTTTGCATCATTTTAAATTCCCATCAGCAATGTATGAGAATGCCAATTATTCTGCATCCTTGGAAACACTTGGTATTGCTAATCTTTTCAATTTTAACCATTCTATTGGGCTTTAGGGATATCACATTATGGTTTTGATTTTCATTTCTCTGATTATTGATAATGTTGAACATCCTCTCATGAACTTACTGGCCATTCTTGTATTTGTGTATGTGAATTATCTGTTCAAATCTTTGTTCAATTTTGGGGGCAAAAGCATTATTTTTTTCCCACCTACTGAATTATAAAAAGTTTTAAACTGTTCTATCCAGATATAAAGTCATGTGTTTTATTGTACAAATATTTTCTCTCATTTGGAGACTTGCCTTTGTCTCTTTAACTGTGTGTTCAAAGAACAAGATTTCTAATTTTGATGACATTTGATAATCTTTTTTTATTTTCTGGTTCATGTTTTTGTGTTCTGTTTCAAAAATATTTGTTTAATACACTGTTACAAACATGTTTTCTTCTAGAAGTTTTCTAATTTTAGCTCTTGTGTTTAGGTCTTAATCCATTTTTAGTTAAATTTTATATTTAGTGTCAGATAAAGATCTTTGTTTCTTTTCCCCCCCCATACATGTATCCATTGGTAGAAAAATTTATTTAAAAGACTGTCCTTTCCCCTATTGAATTACCTTGCCATCATTGTGAAAATCAAGTGTGGATGTCTGAACTTTCTCTTATGTTCCATTAATTTATATATCTATCCTTACACTAGTCCATGCCAAAATTGATTACTACATTATAGAAAACACTGAAATCTTATTATAGTTCTCTGATTTGTTATAACTTTTCAAAATTTTTTTAGTATTTTTTTTTCCATATAGTTTTCAGAGTCAGTTTGACATAGTCTTCAAAATGTCCTTCTGGGATTTTGATTGGAGGTAGTGTTGAATTTAGATTAATAGGAGAATTGCTATCTTAACAGTATTGAGTCTTTCATTCCATGAATGTGGTATATTTCTCCTTTTATTTTATAATTTCCCTTTGCAGTGTTTTCTAGCTTACAGTGTGAGTTCTTGTATACTTTGTTAAGCTTTTCCAACTAACGTATTTTTATGCTATGTAAATGCAGTTTTTTAAAAAAAAATTTTTTCTGATTATTCTAAAATATCTGGTATATAGGAATGAAACCAATTTTTGTTATTGGACTTATATGTTGATACTTTATTTCAGTAGCCTTTTTAGGTTTCTTGACATTTTCTATCATCATGATCATGTTTTCTGCATTTAAAAACAATTTCACTTCTTTATTTCCAGATGGTGTGCATTTGTTTTCATTTGTTTGTTCTACTGGCTAAGAAATTAAGTGTAATATTGAAAAGAAGTGGTGTGGGGAGGGTAGATAGAAAGCATGGAGATTTTCCACTATTGAATATGATGTTAGAAGTAGTTTTTTCAAATACTTTAATCGGATTGTGGAAGTTCATTTTCATTAAAAAAAATTTATCATGAAGGGGTATCAAACCTTTTCAAATGCTTTTTCTCCATCTATGAAATGATCATTTTTTTGCTCCTTTATTCTATGATAAATTATATTGATTGATTTTCATATATTAAACCAGCCTTGCATTCCCCAAATAACCTTTACTTCACTGTTATTTTATTGTCTTTTTAATGTACTGTTGCATTTTATTTATTCAGCCTACTGAATCTGTTTTCAGATTATAGAAGAATTGAGATTTGTTGTCATCCTCTGTCACATGATGTAGATTGTCTTTTAAAAGAAAATAGACTAAATTGGAGACAAAAAGGATATGTTTGCACTTAGGTCCTGCTTTCAAAGAAACAGAAAGAAAAGTGGGAAAGAAAAATGAAGATTCCTGAACTGAGAATTAAGGGACCTAGTCCCTATCTTACTTGATTTTGACTAGTTATGACACCAGGGACAAGTCACATTATTCCAATGTGCTTCAATTTTCTTCTCTGTAAAATATGTTGTTTTAATCTGACCAGTGGTTCTGGACAATGAAGAATAACACATAAATATTTCTGAAACATTTTACCAGACCTCCTTGTCTAGTTGAGACTCACTGGATTGCATAGTTTCTAAATCTTTTTCCATTCCTGGAAATCTCTATTCTTATGATTTTTTTTCCCTAAAATTAATAAACTTGAAGAGTAAAGATCTAATTTTAATTTTGACCTATTTACTATTAAGTTTTGTGACCTTAATATCACAAACTTGAGGCCCCATTCTGTTTTCGTTAGGTCTCATATTTATGTTTAAAATGCAAGTATCAGAAAAAATGACTTTCTAAAGCCATTTCAGTTCTCAAAGGCTGTGATTCTGTGAAGCAAATCTATTTATATTATACATATGTGTATATATCAAACATGACAAAGAAGTTTTTGTAGTGAGATAAATAACTATAGATATATCTTTTATGTGAATACATTCAACATCCTTAAGAATCATGGGAAAAAAAAAACCTAAGACCCTCTTTGTTAATCTCTTTTCTAATAGTTAATGGGAAAAATAAATTTTTGAACATATGTTGAAATGCAGCTTTGTGTGGTATCAGCTCCTAACTTATTATGTAAAAATTGAAGACTTCTTTATATTTTTTTTAGGATGTAGTTTTCCTTCATTATTTACAGCTTGTTGTAAGAAAGCTTCAAGGAATATAGGGTATTAGAGTATCACATCTTTAACTAGCTGAGACATAATACATGATTTGAATCCCCAATATTTTCTAATAGTAAGGTTTGTTTATTAAAGAAACCCCATGCTGTGACTGAATCAGTCTAATGGAAGCAGAGTTTGAACTTGAACATTCAAATATATGCCCATATATCTTGGGCATATATCATACATAATGATGTGGGGTCTGGACATCTTTCTGGGTTTGTTTATGTCTGTTATGGATTCCCCTCATTATCCATGCTGTTTGAGGGAGACCCCATGGACTCAGCTAGTTTATTGCATACTTTCTATATTTTAAGACTAACTCAGAGTTTCACATGGCACATATGTTCCAACTTGGAAGTTTATTTTCTCACTTTCCTGTTTTATGATAATGATTAAGGAAAAATGAAATAAGATTTTTAGGGAACAGTGACAGGTTTGAGAGTGGCTAACCATAATCCTTTAGGCCATGTTTCAAATATAGTTTTATAATCTTTGTGTTTATTATGCTACTCTTCCTAAAAAATTTTTGACAGTTTGAGTTACAGCATCTGTTTTCTTATTTTTAAAACCATATTGTATACCATCTGTTGTTTCATTATCATTGCTTATAGCTTTTAGGATTTAGTAAAGGTAGATAGAGGACTTTTAATCTTTAGGTATTACTTATTTTACAGGTTTTATAACTGCAGTATACTCAGAATGCTCATTAGAGTTGAATAAGTATACCTAAAGAATAGTTCTTAAGTCTACAAATAAAATTTTTTTCTGGTTCCTATTACTAATTTTGAGTAGTAATTTATGATCACTTGACTGGCTACTTTCATTGCTACTGTAGGTGTTAAAGTCTCCCTCCCTGACATTTACTTTATCAAGTTGGGTATCTCTGTTCATGATTTCTTAAATTTAAAGGAACAATTGTTTATATATTTTTATAAGATGCAAAGTGATTTTTTCATTAAGTGAAATAAAAAAACAAACAGCATAAGAACTTATAATAAATATTGAAAGGGTGCATTGTAATTAGAATTTATTACTATGGGTATTTTTTGAGGGGATTATATAGCACTTGCTATAAAAATTCATCAAGCTCTTAAATCTAGAGATATTCAGTGATTAGGTGATTTTGTGCCTGTGTATGTTTGAAGGAACAAAAGAAACTTTAAAAACGGAAAGCATAAACATAATTGAACCACCCACTTAAAAGAGAAATTGGAATAGATGTTTTCCAGGGAAGAACATGCTTTCTGTGTAAAAAGGGCTAGTGTAACAAGAAGTCATCTATTCTTGATTTCTTTAGACAGCTAGAGCTTTGTGCCTTGTCTAGTTTCTGCGTTTTAAGAGCTTGTTCTGTGTAGCAGAAATAATACAATAAATGGGTTTAACCACATTTGTCTCAGCTAGACAGTCTGCTTTGTCAGAGATTGCTGGTACAACATAAACAAATTATGTGTTTGTAGTGCTTTTCAATGAAAGCCTATCTAACAGAGCTGAGATTGTGTTTCAGCAGCTGTAGATTTAATCTCCTACCTGTCAGTTAAAACAGGCATTTCCTGAACCAGATAAGGACTGGTTGTAGAGGAGGGAAGTAGTCACAGCTGGACAAAGACCTATTGTTATTGACTGATAATTTCCATGTAGATTCAGCTCCTTATTCTACCATGAAAATTATAATCAAAGTGCAGTTTGAAGGGAACTAACCAAGTCTTTTTTATTAAATCAAGAAGGGTTAAAAAAATCAGAGCTGGACTTTGTATCATTCATATTTGGAAATTGTAACGTGGAGCTAAAAAAAAAGGTTCATGATTTTTGTCATTACGATTCTAGATCACTGTGGAAGTGATAATAGGATTTTGGAAAATGCCTGTTCCAAATTTATAACTACATTTTTTAGGAAGTCAGGTTGTAATGCAAACTAACTGAAGTCAAAACTTAAATCTATGGATTAATACTTTACCTTGTGGCTCACTATTACAGAACATGCTTTTTTCTTTCTTTCTTTCTTTCTTTTGTCCGAGCAGTAGAGGGGAGAAGGATTCTTAGTCTCTCTTTGTTCCGTTTCTTACCTACAGAAATTTGTAAAGTCAAACTACCTCAAACTTGGTGATGTTGCTTTGGAGAAAATATCTGCCTTATTCTACCTTTGGTTAAAATGTTGTAATAGTTCTAAGTCCCCTGTCTCCCAAGTCATGAAAGGCTGATGGCAATGCACTATGATAGATTGGCCCTTGTGTTTATACTAATGTGATCAGAAAGCTAATTCCACAGCTTTTCAATTTGAACTTCATTTTAGAATAGTTCATGAATTCTCATGTTTA
Organism: Scalopus aquaticus; assembly: GCA_004024925.1. Classification (NCBI taxonomy): domain Eukaryota; kingdom Metazoa; phylum Chordata; class Mammalia; order Eulipotyphla; family Talpidae; genus Scalopus; species Scalopus aquaticus. The sequence continues at coordinate 48,720 of PVIJ01001055.1, read as the reverse complement.
AAGATAAATATATGCATCTTAATTCATGTTTTTGTAATTAAATTTTAATTAAAATTTTTATAGCAGTTTCTGTTTTACAAGAAACTTTTTACATATATTATTTGATCTTTACAAAATATTTGCAAGGTAAGTGTACACTGGTGTCCAGAGTTTACATTTGCTGAATTATAAGGGACAGAGTAAAAAGTAATTAAATAAAAATTGTTGATATAAAAGCACTGATTTTTTTTTAAATGTCTACAGTATCATTGCTTGTTTGCTTCTATCTTTCTTCTCTTCTTCTTTCATATATATCTCTTCTTTCTTTTATGTTTCTTTTTTTTTAATGTCTTGTGATAAGGACAAACCTAATATTACCTTTGTGTTTTTGTAGTGGTGCAGAAGATTAAGATATATTGTATCACCTTTAAATCTAAGATTATAATACTTCTCTTTCTTCTTTACTCACCTGTCATTAAGAATTGTTTTCAAATATATAATCTGTGTTTTAGATGAAGTCAAATAAAAAATTAATCAATTCAAATAGAGGATAAAGGGATATTAGAATGTCTTCATTTAAGAATGTGTGGAAGATTCAGTGTATAAATTCAGTGGAAGAATTAAATTATTCTATTTTGAATACCCAGAAAGGTATTTTTTCTAATGACATGATAGGACCAGAATGTCTTTCATTTCTTATTACATGATTGAATAAGTTATTTCTAATCAATTCTCAACAACACTATTGACCTATTGTTCTTTGTAATAGCAAAGTGTGTGAGAGGTGAATAGCTTTAGCACACAACTCTGTATTGTAAATTCCAATTTCACTTGGCAAATATGATATTAGTTTCAACTATCAAAAAAGGCAAGAGTTTAATTTAACCACTGCTTCAGCAAGTTAAATTTTATAATTTTCTGATATTTCCTAGCAACTGTCCCTAATAAATTTGATAGATGGTTTGAGTCATTTAAAATATTTCTTCTCTTTCTTATTTATATGTAAGTATCCCTTTTCCTACTTATATTTCTAATTTCTATCAGCAGTTTCTCTGCTACTTAAAAATTAATTAAAATACATAATATTGGGGGAAAAGAATTAACAGTTATTCAACAGTAGTTATATATATTTTAATTTCTTATATTCTTCTTCCCTATAGGCATATTGGTTTGCAAATGCTTCCTTCTGATATGAAATCAGTGGACAGGTCTTGTTTTAGTCAGTCAGTTAATCAGTTAGTCAGATAAGTATGCTTTGCTTTTCATATTTGGAGATATTTTCCTAGTAGTATATTAAGAATCTTTCTGTAAGATGTTTTCATTCTACTTTAGCAGAGAGGATGGAAAAAGTCAGAAAGTCTCCATTATCCCCACTTTTAGACTATTGAGGTAGTTTCTGAACTGTTCTCTCTGCTTTTATTCTTGCCCTATTATAGTCAATTTTCCTCACAGCAACCAGAGTATTCTTTATAAACCTAAATCAGATCTCATGCCACTTCTCTCTCTTAAAACCGTCCAACGAGTTTCTATCACACTCAGAATAAAATCCAAATTCCTTACAGTATTCTCCAAAGTCCTAAAATGATCTGGTCTGTGACTTTCTTTCTAATAATTTTCTGTTACTCTTTGTTCATTCTGCCCTGGCCTTATGAGCCCACTCACCAAAGTTATTGCCACCTCAGGGTCTTTGCACTTACATGCCCTCTACCAAAGCTGTTTTTCCTCTCAGATAGTCCCATTAGCATTTTTTCAAGTCTGCACTGTATTATCTCCTAAGAGAAGCCTTCCTTGACCACCTGTATTCAAAACAGTCCCTCCTGATTTTCTGCCCTCTACCGATTACACTCTATTTCATCTTATTTTCTTCATAGCATCTATTATCCACTGGCACTTATTATATATAGATATGTACATACATACATATATATTTACATACACATGCATATATACATATACTCATTGTATGTTTTCTGTATTCCCTGTGAGATAATGGTAGGGAATTTTGTCTACTTTATGTCCCCAGCACCTGGAATAATGTTTAATATTGAATAGTGTTTAATATTAAATAATTTAGCACAATATATGTGATGTTAATTTTGGCAGAGGGAAAGAAATGTTTGGTATTGGGGAATTTTCATGGAGAAATTGCATTTGAGTTGAATATTGAAGAGTAGATTTTATATAAGAAGTAAAGAAGAAGAGGAAAGATCATTTTCTGTGTTGAGAAAAGTCACATGAACAAAGACTTAGAAGCTGTTGAAATCAAGAGGAGAAAGATGATTAAGAGTAGTAGTAAAAGAGACTTGAGAGGTATGCCAATAACATCTGTGGAATTATTTCAATGAAAGCCTGTACTAGGGAATTTAGGCCTTACCTTTTTTAACAGGTGATTATTATCAGCTTCCAGAACCATCTGATCACATGTCTTTATTGTATTTCTTTGTCGTATCTAAATTACTAAATATAAATTTCTCTTTTTAAATCTACTTATTAACTTGACCTTATCATCATTCCAGTGTCGAAATAACCTGTGTTTTGGTTGGGGTAGCAGGTGTAGAAGTGTGTGAATGAGTGTGTCTAAGTGTGAGTGCTGGGTGTGGGACAGGAGTTGTAGGTTACATTTCCAAATAACATTATAATTGCATACCATAAATTTTTGTTCTAAGAAGACTGGAGTGTGATAAAAGAGTGAAAACCTGAAGACTATTTGGTTTGTGGCTATAGTTACTATTAATGCTTCTACCTAGTATCTGTTTCTTATAAAGATCACTTTCCTCCTCTGCCCCTTCCCCCCAACCATGTACCTAGGTACCATCTCTCACTGATACTTCCAATGTGAGTCAACTTGCCATGGCTGAGCCCCAGCTGTCAATAGCTTAGACATCTTATGATCTCTTCAGAGTTTCTTCAGTATACTTTCTCTTTTTTTTAAAAAAAAGATTTATTTATTTATACATACAAGAGCTGGGGTGTAGGCCAGAGGTGCAGGGCATGAAAGGATTCACCAGAGACAGAGTGGGGAGCAGAACAGGCGGATCAACTGAAGTACACTGCTGAGGGGAGCAGTGGGTGAGACAGGAGAGGTCTGCTGCACCATGTGGGTCAGCTCCCTGGCTGGGGATCGAACTTGTGCTTTAGTGGCTGCAGATAGCTTCTAGTGCTGAGACTTAACCCCTTGCACCAGCAGGAGGTCTTAATTTCTGATAAAACTGCTTCTTCTGTCCATAATAACTGATACCTAAATGTTTTTCTTTTATTCATTCTATATATGATAATCAGGTTACTGTAACAAATTTTTTTTAATCATTATTTTGAAAAATTGTATTCCTGGTTCTTCTGGTGAGAAACTTACCGTTTGTGTCATTCAGGATTATACTTGATAATGATGAAGTTATTAAAGAGGCTTAGAGATATCTTTAAATTATCTATAGAATAATGACAACAAATGATTAGGAGAACTTGCCTCAAATAAATGAATTAAGTCCATTTGTGTGTTTTCAAACTGACTAGTGGACTTCAAAGTCAGACCATGGCATGCCAAAGGAAAGAATCACTATGATGAAGAATATTTGGAACAGACGTATATTTTTGCTACCTCCATTTGAGGATTATAAATGATGAAAGAACTTTGAATTGATTCAGAAGATTAAAAGATCATCAGAATTGTCATAGCCTACTTTTTCAATAACATAAAATAAAAGTTCTTTCATGTATTTATGTAATGAATATTTGTTGAGTCCCTACTCTGTGCAAGAGAAAATATTTTACTAAGCCTTGGGGAGCAACAAAGTCCCTGCCTTTAAGTTGCTTGTGCATAATTTTAACAAGACCTGTAGTCTAAAATGTAAACCTGCATTTCTGGAAGAGGAATTTAATAATTGAACTCTGGTCATTGCTAACAGAATAAGCTTGTATAAAATACATCAGGAGTAAAAGCCAGATTGCCTTCATTACAGGTCAAAAGTTTATGAAAGGTTTATATCTGAATTTGGTTATTACAAAGAAAAGAATGCCACATTCTTTACATATGTTACCATATTTTTATGGCACTTATACAGAATTTGAAAAAAAATTTCTATCTTGGCAAAGCACTTTGATCATTGTGTAGTTAATGGGGTTTCCATTTGAGAACAACAATCATTAGTCTCTAAGTATGTTTCATACTTCTGTGGAAATAAGATAGGGTAGAATAAGAAACATTCATCTTCACTAGTCTTTGGAAATATCTAAAGTAATTGACTAGCTCAGTCTTCTGTGATGGCCTGGTGACCACTAACTGTGACTATTTGCATAATAGTCAACTCTTCACTTCTGTAGTGATAACTGTTTGTGTCTGATTAAAATTAAGACTGTTTTAGTTCTCTTGACTTTTCCAGAAGTTGCAAAAATTGAGATTTGCTGTTCTGCTTTAACCAAACAAATGCACACATGGGGATAACAATATGCTGAGTTTATGCAGATTTTACAGCACGAATCTGAATAAAATACCCACTAATAGATCCTTAAGGAGTAATAAACACACATGAATTTTCCTTAGTTGCACTTTAAAGTGATTTTAACATACTACTAGACCTTAACAATAATATTTAATTGACAAGATTATGCATTTGTATGGATTGAAAAGGTGGTAGATATCTAATTCCAAATGAATCATAAATTTTACTTTTGCATAACATGTTTTATTAATTTCTTTATGGCCAGGATATTCCACTTCCCTCCTGGTGAGAGTTTCTTAAAACATAGTAAGATAATTTAAACACATTTAATTAACATTTATCATCCATTTTATAAAGTAATCTGACTTTTGTCCTCATAAATACTCTCAGAATTTTTCTGGATTATAGACCATAGGAAGACTGTGGACAGACTCTCGGAAGATACTTAATGGAATTTCTTTGTAATTTAGTTTTCTTTTAAAGCAAATCTTCCCTTTCTCTGTTGACCCTATTCCAAAGTAAGCTGACAAACTGGATGATTTATATTAATATGTGAGTGAAAACAAACCTGACATCTCTACATGATAAAGCTTCTCCAAGGCATCATATGTTCCTAGTGTTTAGTGTGGCACCAGGCAGATAGTGCTAGGTGCTCAACAAATGGTATTGCATAGTTGAATGAAAACAGGCACTACTGACTTCTCCTGTGCAGTAACGTGCTTTTTGGAGACCTAAGAGGTCATTTTATATGTGGGGAGTTCCTTATTTCAGGCAGTAAGAGGACTAATAAGTAAGAGATGCTAAGAATCATGATTACGATAGTACTAAACCGATGTTTCTTACTTTGAAAATTCAATATTTTAACAAAACAATGAATGGGAGAGAAAATAATGACATTTGACTACTGATGATTCTGGTAGATTAATGAGATATTTGACCACTTTAGAAAATGTAAATAGGGAGAGTGTATATAGTATACAGAGAAAATAAAAAGAGGTGTTAACACAGAGGACAGGATTGGCTCTTTCAAGGTTATTATCACCTCTCTCTAAATATATATCTAAGGAAGATAATTTTAATGTGCTATTGATTTGCTGCATCGTCTTTGTGCTCTTACTCCCAGTGATCATTTCTCTCCTGTGTAACGAAGGAAGGAAACTGAAAAGTGCTAGAGACTGTGAAGTAGATTTGAAATAGCTATCTTAAAGACCAAACTAGTAGAGAATTGCTTTGTTAGCATGTCTTTGTCTTGGTAGTGAGTGTGAAGAAACAGTAAAGCTAGAGACACATTTCTCCTGTGACTATTTTTGATATCACTTTATTAAATGAATTTGGTAATCTAAATTAGTAAAAACAAGTAAACTGCTGCAACCATTTACTTTTTTAAAATTAACTTTATTGAGATATAATATGCATGCATAAAATATGTATCATAAATCTAACTAAAATTAGTTCTTAAATGTTCAAATTAAAGCACCTGACTAAAGCCTGAGTTTAAAAAAGATTGCTTTTAAAAATTATATTTTGAATTTGTTCTACTTTTTTTTTTAAAGATTTATTTATACATACAAGCTGGGGTACAGGCCAGAGGTGTGGGGGCAGTGAGAGGGTTCACCAGAGACAGAGCGGGGAGCAGAACAGGCAGATTGATGGAAACACACTGCTGAGGGGAGCAGCAGGCGAGGCAGGAGAGGTCTGCCGCGCCATGTGGGAATCTGCCCGGCTCTCCCCGGCCGGGCATCAAACTTGCGTTGTCGCCGCTGCTGACAGTTTCACAGCGCAGCACACCACTTAACCACTGCGCCAACGGAGAGGCCCGAATTTGTCCTGCTTTTTAGGGTGTTTCTTGGCCCTTTATGGATGATTTTGAAAAGAGCTCTGGTAGCAGTATGCAATTTCTAAGAATATATTGTGTAATATTAAAGATCAATGGTAACAAGATGTTTTATACATTATCCTAGTGGGACATAAGAGAGAAAGGGTAGGGTATAGATATCCTGCCATTAACAAATAAAAACAAAACAGTATCTTTTGGATGCAACTACATTGCATCATTTCTTCAGTGTCTACCTACTGAATGTTGCTGGAAAAATGGAGTGCTGTGTTCTTCCATACATCAGGAAATTTGTGTCTCATAATTGCTCCTGATGAAATTTCAGTTTGATTCTTCTCCTGCTAGAACTGACTAGATTCTCTACAAGCAAGAATTTGTTGTCATTAATTATAGCACTTATACATTTGCTAAATAAGACAATGAAAAGCAAACAAGGTGTTACCAAGATGTCTTTGAAAGTAATTTTTAAGTTTTTCTCTGGATTAAGAACTATAGCCCCATACTTTTCCCAGTTGTATTAACGATAGTACCCAATGTACTTACCCAAAGAATAAATAGAACACTAATGAAAATACACATTCACACATGTATGTGCACACACATGCATGCACACACACACACACACACACGCACCCATGTACCTTTGTGTTGTTCACAGCATTATTCACACTAGCCACAACATGGAATTTACTTAAATTGACAGATGACTGGATAAAAAATTGTGGAATATATACTCAGTAGAATATTATGCAGCTATTGTAAAATGGAGTAGAAAAGGACACAAGGGACCATAGAGATGGATCACGGGTGAATTGGTGGTGGGTTACCCAATGGGAATACAAAATGTAAAAGATATACATAACAATAAAAAATATATATTTAAAAAAGAATATTATGCAGCTATTAAAAGATGAAAATAGTGCTTTGGGGACAAATGGGTGGATCTTAAGGTTTTTTTGTAAGTGAAATAAGTCAGAAAGTGAAAGACAGTTACCAGATGTTATTACTCATGTGGAATATAAATAATCAGAATAGAAACTGGGAAAGCACAACAAAAATATTCTTAGACTCTGAAAACTATCACAATTGTGGGGGTGGGACAGGGATGGGGAAGAAGGGGTATCCTGATAATGTGTTGGCACTGAAGCTTTGATGGAGTGGGAGTGAAGCATTTGCACATGTTAAAGTATGAAGTTGTACTACTCAAATTATGCAATTATATTAATGAATGACTAATCAATACAATTTTATTAAAAAACCCTCACAATACCACTTCATGGAAATTGGTGCTCAGAAAATCGGTTCTTAGATCTTAGATAGTTCTCATATTCATCAGTTAACACAAACTTATTTTACCTTATAAAATAAATGTATTTTATCTTGGTAAGAGTACTGAGGCAAATAGAAATAGAAATGGCCAGACCATTCAGGCCACTCAGTTTACTTGGTGAGAGATGATTTACGAGCAGCAGTTAGTGAAGGATCAGGCAGGCTATATATAAGACTTTTGTATTTCAGACTCTAGTCAACCAAGAGAGGTTCACTATGTTGAACACTGTGCCTTCTAAGGTGGGGCACAGCAGAGTCTTAACATTGTAGATAGATTTTAACCCACATATATTCGAAGCTAAAAGGGTTTATGTTAAGACACTAATTAATTCAACCAAATCAGTCCCTTTCCCTCCTAACTCACCAGAATTAACTGAGATCCATACATGATTCAATGCACACTTTTGATCGTAAGAAGGCACTTTCTTGACCTTGAGGACTTTTCATGTGAGGTTTCTGGGACTTTTATTTCTTTCACTCTAGATGCTACAGCTTTTACGGTGCTAATGCTTTATGCATTTTATTCAGCTATTCTGTATAATAAAGAATACGCCCTTTAAGAAATTCCCCTCCCCTCCCATGCTTTCCGTCTGTCTGTATGCTCCTCCTCTCCCTCTCTGACAGCTCTTTCTTGTGTGCCGTGTTTTCTGTCTCTGTCTTTTCCTCCCTCTGTCATGATGTACAAACATTGAAACCATTCCTTCCAATAGATTAAAGACTGTTTCTCCGATTAAAACACATGAGGAATGAATTTCAAGAAATAAAACATCGAAAAGATTTTCACTCACTGTCTTTAACTCAATAATAGACACTAATATGGTCATGATTTTAAATATAAATACTTATTTCCCATCACTAAAAAAGTTAAATAATCTTCATGAAAGAGAAAATGAGCCCCCCTGAGTGTCACTCTGTTTGCATATTAGCACGCAGCCAGGTCTCTGCCAAGTTGCTCTCTGACTGACTGCTGCAGATGCTCTTTCTCAAGTATTCTGAGTCATATCTTTAGTGCAAGTCTTCAGGGACAAACAATAGCACCTGTTCCTCACAAGATATCAGGCCAGTTAGCCCATTCATGTATCTTTAATGAAGCTCTGGGGCAGATGGCAAAAAATGGCATCATCAACAACTTAGCACAGAGAAAACAAAGGGGATAAGTGTTGATGCAACAATGCTGGTTTACGAATAGGAAGAGACAGAACCTAAGTGTTTCACACACATCTGCTGCTGTCTTGATTGTCTGAAAGACGTGAGGAACATCCAAGCAATTAAAATTTCTGGGCATGTAGCCTATTTGATCAAGAATGTGTTCCCCACCCTCTCCAAAAGGAAAATGCTTTGGTCAGGGATTGTGGAAGTTTAAAATTAATGGACAGTTGTGCTTTGGGGAATATAGTTTATTTGCTTCATGACTGTTCTTCACCTACAATGAGGTTCCTAGTTTCTCGAGTCATCCAAGTTCCAATAGACAGCTGGTTAGTGCTACTTTCAAAGCTCTAAAAATAATGCAGTGTTTTTGCTCAGAAATGTATTTTTGGTCATATCAAATTTTACTCTTTGTATTAATAAAAATGTTTTTACCTCTTTACCAATGGGGTAACTAAACAGTGTCTGAATCTGTGTTAAGAGAAAGCTATATTTTTAAAAATATATATAATTATTTATTTTCTTACAGCATTGTTCTCCCTTCAGGTATAGTAACTGTAGTTCTCCCACCATCAAGAGCACTTGTGAACTGTCACCACAGTCCCTGTGCTCTTCCCTCTTTTGACCCCTCTCCTGCCCCTTCCCTGATGTTTGCTTCAAGTCTATGCTCAAGAAAGCTACACTTTCAAGGAAAATACACTATTTGAAATTTCGATAACTTCTTTGAAAAGACATGTGGAGACTGGTCACTCTTTGATGGAGTGAGAGGAATTTTACTATTTTTTTCTTCTTTTAGTAAAATATTTTTGGAGGCTGCTGTTTACACTGTGACTGCCTTTCCTGGAATGTCACCAAATGAAAATAGAATGGTGAGAGGAAGAGAAAAGGAGGACTTACATTCTTCAGAGCAGGGTGGGGCTTTTCTGTATCTCCAGAATTCTTTTTCTGCCCTTGCGCTGACAGTGCAGTGAACTCAATTCACAACTTCCATAGGAGGAAAATATTTTGGATGCTTATGTGATTCTTGATTGCTACCAAACTGTCTTTCCTTATCTCTCTCCCCTACCTTACCCTAACTTTCCACTTTTGTCTCACCTTCAATCAGTAATCTTCTAGCAAGTACAATAATTGGAGAGCAATTTAATTCATACTTTCTCCTTGTATTATTTGCTCTGGGCCGTAATGGTGAGTTTCTATAAAAGATGTTAGTTGGACATATTCATAGAAATCTGTTACCTTTTGTTTAAAAACCAAAGATCTTTAGTTTTAAAGACACATAATTCCTTCAAAATGGATTAACCCTGAAAAACTGTGAGTGGGATTATTGGATTGTATCAACGTCAAAACTCTGGCTATGACATAGGTTTGCAAGATGTTCCCACTGGGGGAAACTGGGTAAAGGGTACATGAGATTTCTCCACACTATTTATTACAGCTGCATGTAAACTTACATTTATAAAACTTGCAGTCAAATAATTGTTATCACAAATAATTATATTCCTTATATCATTTATCTGATTAACAAAAGATGACTTCGTGCTAATTATAGTTCTAAAAAGTATGGACACTGAATATAGCATACCTGGACTTGAATCCATGCTCTGCCAAATTTTAATTGATCAAGTTACATAACCTCTTATGGTTTTGTCTTTCTCATTAAATGAATGGAAGATAATTATAAGTACCTCATAGAGTTTTAAGAATTAAATGAGCTAGAACATGTAAATCATTTCCCCAGTGCTTAACATTTAGGAAATACTAGAAAATATTAGTTTCTGTAATTATCATCATCATCATATTTTTACTTCTGTAATTGGAACTAAAAGAGGAACTTTTCATTATCTTCTCTCAGCCTTGATTCTACTGACCATTGTATGTTTGGCTTATCTTTAGTAAAGGGCACTTTGAATTTTCTTGACATTGTTTTACTTAAAAGAAGGATATTTTTATCATTTGGAGTTAAATGATAACTGCTGGATGAATATATTATAATAAATTATTGGAATTAATGACAGTAGATTTGAGATCAAATTGTCCAGGATACAAAATAAGAGAGAAGGGTTTTATATGTTCATAGTATTAACACTCCAGAGTCACCTTCAACAATACACCTCTGAAATATAAAATTCCTTTCAATTGTAGACCTCCAGATTTTCTCTAGCAAAAGAGTGTCCACACATGATTGCTCTCTTTTCTTCATTGACAGTCATGTGATGTAAGGGAAAAACAGTAAACGATGTGATTAGCAGTTCTGGACTCTAGATTCAATTCTGACTGCATAGCTTTTTCTTTCCCTAGCCACCTGTTTCTCTATGTGTAAATGGTGAGAATTGTATTGAATGAGGGGTTCTCACAGAATGGTCCCTGGAATAGCAGCAGCACCAGCTCCACCTGGGAACTTGTTACTAACGTATATTCTTAGCCTCCCACCTTATATCTACTGATTCCAAAACTGAGAGGATGGAATTAAACAGTCTTTGCTGTAAGAAACCCTTCAGTTGATTTTGATGTCCATTAAAGTTTGAGAATCACTGCTGTAGATTAAAATTTAGTCTAAATTTTATATTGTTGGAGCCAACCTCCAGAGTGTCTGATTCACAGGTCTGAGAGCCAAATCATCTGCTTTCCTAAAATTCTCAGGTGTTGCTGACATTGTTCACCAGGAGCCACACGCGTTGAGAACTGCTTGGTTAGATCATCTCTAAGCACCATTTCAACTCCATTTCAATGCTTCCATCATTATTATCAATTTTACAGTGTCTCCTGTCCCCCCTCCTTATTTACTTTGTCCTGCAATTTATTGAAACTGCTGCTGGGCTAATAATTCTTTTCATCTAACTTCCCCCAAATCTCTTTCTTTCGAACCTAGTGTTGTCCTTTGTAACCACTCAGACTTAGTTTGGTTCTTCTTTTATACATCATTCCTTTAAATGTTTAAAGAATCTTATAGTTTCTCTCTCCCAAGCTCATAGACCCTATTTTTTCAGTTAATACTCCAGACCCCTAACACATAATGATAACTTGCAGTTTGTTAAGTAAAAGAAAGAGTAAATAAATATGATTAACATAGACGTCTCATTGTGCTAGGTTCTAGATAGAGGCTAGGTCCATATTTCTAGAAGTAAATGAAGCACTTTCTTTTGATGTACTCTTGCCCTGAGCAATAGTCACCCACAAAAATATTGTGTTTTCTTTTTTGACACAGCAGTGGCTTCATCTGAGACAATTCAGGTTTGTATCAGGTCACAACAAGCTGGGGTTGGACAGCAAACCTGGTGCTTTCCTTCAGGGTTAAAGGCAAGACCTGGGCACTAGGGGATCAGCTCCAATTTAAGCAGGCTAAGTTTGTACTCTAATGTACAAAACTTGGGCTTACCTCAGCTAAAATGGAAGAAATAGCTGCCCAAAGCTAGTTTCTTTCACGCCCCACTGGCAAGGTAGTAATTGCACAAAGACCTTTTTATTATAAGTTGATTTTCCTGAGAAATGAATTCAGAAAAATACTGTAAAGTGTTTATTTTTTGCTTGCCCTTTATTAACCCACATCTTAGGGCTTTCCCTAGAGAAAAACTGTTGGTAAATGAAACCTCTTAGACCCACACAGAAGCATTTTTGCACTATATTCCTGGCTGTGGAGGCAACAGGGACAGGACAAGGCAAGTTGGTGCTATTTAAACAGGGTCATCAGCTACTATATGGAATTTTGCCTAAAGAGAAGATTTAGGAATTTAAGTGGGGGAAGGGTTTGGTGTTGGCAGAGTAACTGGTAAAGGTTTGTATCTTAAATTGGATGTAATGTAGTCCTCTTATATTAGTAAAGAGACCAAAGACCCAGTTTGAATCTAAGGATCATTCTGTTAATATATCTTAGTTTTGATGTTTAAATAACAGAAGTCCTATAGTTCAACTTAAAATATCAAGCTCCAAAAGCTATGACAAGACATTCCTATGACATTATCCTGGATTCAGGGCAGCATGCATAGAGTAAAGAAGGGAACTAGGAAATTAAAATGTGATTTTCACAGGCATGATTCTGTCATCGCTCTTATTTTTCTTTATATGGAATACAAATACTGATATAGAGTGAAGATTTTCTATTTTGCATTTTTGTGCTCTTTGATACATTTATTGAGGTCAAATGAAATTTGATATAGTAGGATTTATTATGAAATGCTCTCCGAATACAACTCCATAATTACTGAGCTACATGGTAGTGCATAAAACTGTAAAACTGCTTAGCCAGACAAGCAATTTATATGTTACATCGAGGTGTGCATGGCAAAGAATATTAGTTTAATTGGAAACCAGGATGTAGTGGCCTTAAATCTGAACAGCTATATGTTTAACATAATGTAGCGAGGCTTTGAAATAAGATACCTAAACTGAGAAGATATCTCTTTTGGAATATATGACAATTAGACATTATTTTCTGACCAAGGATACTAAATATCATTTTCAAAATAAAGCACAGAATGCATAGCAGGTGAAAGGGCAAAGCCTTTGAACATCGTACAGTATAAGAGGCAGCCTATTTCTTCTAGTTCTTTGTTTAAAAAAAAAAAGGGAGGAAAAAAATCAAGGTAAAAGAAAACCATTAAGTACAATTTAGTGGAAGCATGGATGAGGCAAATTCACAATGAGTTTATGCCCTTGGTGTGCTAATGGAGTCTTGGAGAAGGAATTGGGTGGATTTTGACCTGAATTTTCTCAAGTAACAGTTTTGGGAAGAGGTTAGAAGTGGGTGGCTGTTTAGGTACTGGAATACCACCGGGAGTGAAGAACACATATTCGTGGCCTACGTGTGCTCTCTGTCTGATCATAGGCTCTCTTCTGTTTAGCAGGTTCAGGGTCACATGCCTCCGCTCATGATCCCAATTTTTCCACATGACCAGCGGACCCTGGCAGCAGCTGCTGCTGCCCAACAGGGATTCCTCTTCCCCCCTGGAATAACATACAAACCAGGTAAGTCGAGAGGGGTTTAACATTCTTTTGGAAATGCTGAAATCCACATGTTTTTGTTTAGTAGTTCCAACAACAGAAGTGCATATGAAGGAACTATGAATAAAAAGAACATAAAAACTTAATGTAAGATTAGAGTTGGGAGGTTAATTGGGAGGGGGAATGTTGATAAATTGGTTGTTAAAAACTCTTTTTCTTCTTTCACTTGAGTTTGTTCTGAATTCGCAGGTGAAATGCTACTTGCCCTGAGACTACGGATTTTTGGCCAGCTATTTCTCATACCTTTACTGTGAATAATTGTCTTTGGTTAAAGATGCTTTCTTCTTCCCAAGAGCTTTTATATTCTGGAAGAGTTGGTCACAGACAGTCTAAAATGTTGTCATTGTTTGTTGTCTGATTTGTCTTGGAAGAAAAGTTAAAACAGGACTGATTTAATTAGCTTACCACTAATAAGTAAAATTCTTTTTGATTTTAGTCTAAATAATGAAGCATTCAGTAATATTTCCTCATTCATCTTTGAACTTCAAAAAACAGGTCACATAACCTTGCAGTGAAATATGTTTTGAAATGATTTAGTAAATGTTATGATTTTGCTTTCTTCCTCTGAGTTTACTGGACTCCTGGGGAATTCAATTAGGGGCATAATGGTTTGAAGCTTCTTTTAGAGCCTCCTTGTAAACAGTGCTTTAAATGTTTAAAGATATGTTGCCAAAGGAATCCAATGTAAGAAGATAGTCAAGTAAATAAAAGTCAACCTTAATTTCATTTGTGCATTCTTTGTAAGTGACCTCAGCTCAGAAGTAGTGACCTTGTTCTACTCATTAATAATTTCTGTGTCAAGTTCTTTTTAATATATTAACCTGATTATATTAACCACCACATCTGAATGCAGTAGTTTCTTTGTATATGGGGTTTAGAAAGTGAACAAAGGCATTTTAATATGCTTAAAGAAATAATAAAATATAAATCAAGGTTCTAAAATTCTCAGTCAGGAGGGTAACTAAATAGCATGAAAACAAATCTATTTAGTTTTAACATCTATTTTAATTGCTTGCTGCCATCAATTATTTTTGCATTTGTTAGAGAATTCTTTTCTTACATAAGACTCAAATGATTCGAAGAATAGACATGTAAAGAGATTGGCTGATTTAAGGACTGAACTTGAAAATTTCTTAGATACAAATTAGTCAAATTTCTAGTGTTACAAAAAGGTTTTTGGATACTGTAGTAAAAGAAAAATTGTTATTAAAATTGTTAAAAGTTTATTTTTATAGAATAGAATTTCTAGATCAACTTATTCTCCCTATGAAATTGGTATCCATATTAAGTACAGGAGTATATTTTGTCTGAAAATATCAATATATGTCCACCAGTGTAATGGTTTGGTCACTTTCCGATGCTTTAAGTAGTTTTGAAGTATTTCTTTGGAAATATAACTTCCTTTGGAACAATGATGTAAACTAAATTTACTGGCTTATCCTGATTCTAAGTCATCATCCCTGTATCAGTCTTAGAAACCTTTTAAATGTATTATATTTGGAAACTGTTTATTTAATTTCAGTATTTTTAAATTAAAATTCTTCACTTTTCAAAATCAGGTGCGGGGCCTTATTTTCTATTAAACATAAACATCGACATAATTAATATGTTACTTCATTTTGTTAAAACAATAATGCTGGTTGTCGTGGGGGGAAGACCTTGTTATATATTTAATGAATTTGTGACCATTAAAAAAATCTTTTCAAACAGTATCAATCAGAATATAATATGTAACTGAGCAAAATATAGAGACAGTATGGGGACAATATGATGCAGGGGTAAGTTACCTCCATTGAATGCCTAAAGTGCACCATAGGGTAGTGTCCTGGGGTAGCAACCTTATATCTGGTTATGTTAGTTAAACCTTGTTAGTGAAGGAAGGGCAATGGATTTGGACATGTAGAATAATTTTTCATCACAAGCAAGGCTATGGTCATCTATAATTAAAGGTCATCTATAATTTGTGTCAGAGAATTTAGTTAACCAGAACTCTTATTCTTTAATACTTTGACTTATCCAAGCTTCATTGTATATCAAACTTGAACTTAAAATGGATTAAAGTTGTAAGTTCTTATGCTATTAGTAGAGAAATTATACACACTCAGGAGACTTATCCCATGCAGTGTTAGTCTTGTTCCCTGTATTGGTAGAGAATTATACTAATGGATGTGAGTCTGGACAAAAGAAACTTCTTGTGCTCCAAATGAGCTCATTTCACTTTAAAAACAAGTGAGACAATGACTAAATTTTTAATTGTGAGTAGGTTTGTCACATATAAAACCTTGAAATGTTGACTGGCGATGCTTTATGTTTTTTTCTCCCAAATAAGAGGAGGAGCAAGCACTATAAATTGCAAAATAAATAAATGGCTTGCCTTTTGGTCCTTTTCTAGCTTTCTTTGCTAAAATAATTCTACAGTTACCACATTGTTTGTGCCTACAAACACTTTGGAATTGTATAATTGTCTCGGTTTCCAGAGAGCAAGGACCACTTTGTTTTTAGAGAGGTAGAGTGATATTTATTGTCAAAATTGACTGCTCCTGGATCCATACAAGAATAATCTAAACAAATATATTTAATTTTATGGACCTTCTCCCCTTCAGAAAATATAACCCAGTGCTCTGGGCAGTTCATGGCTCAGTATTTAGTGACCACCAAGCAAGTTCTCCCACCTTGCTGGGTTGTTGGGGTGACATACTGCCTGCAAAGGATGGTGCGGTCACAGGGAACCATCCAATCAGTCTCTTTAGAAATAGCTTTATTGATCTTTAACCCCTAATTTAAAAGAATATTTTATTGGTTCTATAATTAAAGACATCTTTCTAGAAAGGAACTCATCAGGACCCAGAACGTAAACCATAGAATTGTGATTGCTTTGCTCTTTCACATCATATACTGAGAGAGGCAGCAATGCAGGATAAGATAAACACATTTGAGTACCTATATCTGAAAAAATTAAGAGATTAGGCCTCTTGCATAGTGTATCAGATCAAGATTGCATTGCCAGTGAAATAAAAACAATGAACAGTCTCCTTCGTTCACCAAAGATCATGAAGCTGATCCATGTATTTTGCGTAGTTGGAATTTTTCAAATGGTTGCTACTAGTGCAGCCCCTTGAAGTTTCCTAGGAGATGCTACTTGCTCTTGGCTTCTCCATTCATTTATTAGCTGTAATATGATAATAGCTAAAGCTTGCTTAATAATTACTTTTGTGCCAAACATAGTGCTAAATATTTTATGTGAATTATTTTATTAAATTCTTACTTGACATGTCATTTAACCTTGCTGAGCTTTGTATTTTTGCAATCTAAAGAAAATGTCATGATTTATCCACTGCTCAGTGTGGTATAAAGATTAAATTTGTTAAAATGAAATGTCTGAAAATTCTGCACTAGGTTTATTGGTAAAGTCTGGCTGTGAAACAATGAATTTGACTACATTAAACTTCAGCCTTATTGATTAGAACTGTAATCCCAAAACTGAGCATTTGATTGAGATGTCTGATTATACCTTATCTAATGTTCCTATTAAAAATGCAATGGTAAAATATACATAAATACGAATACTAATACATAAATACAAAACTTAATATTTATCATTGAACCATTTGTAATGTACAACTTTGTTGGCATTAATACATTTGCAATGTTCTGTAACCATCACCATTATCTATACCCCAAACTTACTATCATTCCCAACAAAAACTCTGTGGGCATTAAACAATAACTCTCCTTATCACCCTGCCCCTAACCTCTGTTAATATTTGTCATATTACACTGGTAAACATTGAGATCATTACTGACGTAAAAAGGCCCTAATCTGTGTTATCTTGGTGTGCTGAATATGAATATAACCGTGAAAATATTTTATTAGCTCTCGTTTTGAAGATAATTCATATAATTCATTTTATATGTTTCACCGTATAAATTTATCCAGTAGGACTGCAACAACATCCTAAATCAGCCTAGAATGATGTCATATTGCATCACATTGCATAATACCATCATGCACACATCACCCAGAGTTGATTGCATCATTTTCTGATGCAGTGCACTACTACTGCCAGGCAGCTGCTGAAGTAAGCTGACGTCAACAGTGCACTATAGAAAGCCCTGTCGGAAAGGCTGAGCATTGAAAATATTTCAGACTTTGTGCGAGACAGTTTAAGCCACTGTTCCATAGAACTGTTATTATTTTATCCAGTTAGGCACAATACAAAAGAGTAATGCCTTGAAAGTGCATTAATAGTGTGGACAATTTCTACTGTATTTGTGGAGAAGTGACATTTGCTAACCAGAAGAAAGTATCACTTCTCAAATGAAGAGGACTTACCATCTTTATTTCGGATGCAAGGTTGGTGACCAAGACAAGCCTTGGGCCCCGCATATATGCTGTGCTACATGTCCAACACAGCTTTCACAGTGGTTAAATGTCAAAAGACCACCAATGTTGTTTGCAGTCGCCATGGTGTGGAGAGAGCCAAGCAAACATATAAAAGACTATTACTTCTGCTTGGTTCCTCCTCTTTCCAGTGCAATAATGAAGCAAAAGAAGTCGAGAATAGTCTACCCAAACATTCCGTCTGCTTGGCAACCAGTTCCACATGGTGATGGACTTCCTATTCCAGAACCTCCAGCAGAATATTCTCTTGATTCATCTCATGAGGACAAGGGTGAGCCGACCTGTTCTTCTCCTGTTCCATCAGCATGCAGTGATCCAGATTTTCACTGTGGTGCATCATCAAACACACACAGACTAACAAAGGAAGAACTAAATGACCTGGTTCATGATTTGGACTTATCCAAGAACGAGGCAGAATTGCTAGGTTCAAGCCTCCAACAATGGAATCTTCTAGAAGAAGATGTCACAATTGCTTTCTATCGAAAGCGCCACCAGCAGTGGAGCCTTTCTTCAGAAAGGAAAGTACTCTGGTATTCTGTTTCGATATTGAGGGCCTCACGAATGCCTTAGAAATCACTCATGACCCACAAGAATGGAGACTATTTCTAGACTCTTCAAAACTGAGCCTTAAAGCTGTGCTTTTGCACAAGGAAACCATCTTCCATCTATTCTATTCCTGAACAGCTGTACAAGAGACAAGTGAAGAAATCTAAGAAGTAGTCTATGACTTGATTTTTTACAGGTATTAACCATAGGCCTATTACTATTGGCATGCATTTTGTGATGTAAACATTCCATTTATTGCAGATTACAAAAAAAAGAGCCAAAATTAGAATTTGACTGTCATATTCGTGTTGAGCACATACAAATTGATAGGAAATGACTAATATTATTTCAGTAACATGACTTTCATAAAAATTTGTTGACCAGTGTTATCTTTCTCCATGAACTTGCCTATTCTAGTTACTTCATGTAAATGGAATCATGTAATATTTGTCCTTCTGTGTCTGATTTATATTACTAAGCATGGTGTTTTTAGGCCATTCTTATCATAACATATATCAAAAGTTCATTGCCTTTTATGGTTGAATATTATCCCATTTGTACATGTGTCTGTTTGCTTATCTAGTCATCTATTGGTGGACACTTGAATTTTTCCACCTTTTAGCCATTGTGAAAATGCTTCTGTGAATATTGATTCACAGTATCTGTTTGAATCCCTACTGTCAGTTATTTTGGATATAAATATATACATACATATAGACATATGAGTGGAATTGTTGAGTCATATGATTATTCTATGTTTAAATTTTTGAAAAACAGCCAAATTCTTACACAGAGGCTGCACCATTTTACATTCCCATAAACATTCAGGAGAATTCCTATTATTCCATACACTCATCAACACTTGTTATTTTCCAGTTAAAAAGTTATATAGCCAACCTGGAGAATGCGAAATTGTGTTTCATTGTGGTTTTGATTTCCATTGCCCTAATGATTAATGGTTTTTGAGCCTCTCTATATGTATTTATTGAAAGTTTATATTTTTTTGAGAAGTGTCTGTTTGAGAAGTGGTCATTTTAAAATTGGTTTGTTAATTTTCTATTGTTGCATTTCAGGAATCCTTTATATATTCCAGATACTAATCTCTTATCAGAGATATGATTTACAAATATTTTCTCCCTTCTGTAGGATTCCTTTTCACTAAATTGTATCCTTTGAAACACAAAAGTTTTTAATTATAATGAATTCCAATTTATCTAGTTTTGTTATTTTTACCTGGGCATTTGGTGTCATATGAAGTAATTGCCAGGTCATGAAGATTTACTCTGAGGTTTTCTTCTAAGAGTATTATAGGTTTTAGTTATTAAGTTTAGCTCTTATTCACCTTAATCAGTGTTTAGTATGGTAGAAAGTAAGCAAAAAAATGTCATTCTTTTACATGTGAAGATTCAGTTTTTCTAGCACCATTTGTTGACAAGATGTACTTTCCCCATGAATGGTCATGACATAGTTGTCAAAAGTTAATTAATTATACATGTGAGTCTTCTAGGCTGTTTTGTCTATCTATCTATATCTATCTATCTATCTATCTATCTATCTATCTATCTATCTATCTATCTATCTATCTATCTATCTTTCTTTCCATCCATCCATCCCCCATATGCCAGTACAATTTTGTTTTGAATACTACAACTTTTTTTTTAAGATTTATTTTTATTTTTTTTTATGCATACAAGAACTGGGGTGTGGGCCAGAGATGTGAAGTTGGGGTGAGAGGACTCACCAGAGACAGAGTGGAGAACAGAACATGTGGACCTGCTAAAATACACTACTGAGGGGAGCAGCGGGCAAGACAGGAGAGGTGTGCCATGTGTGTCCCTGACTGGGCATCAGACTCATGCTGCAGTGGCTGGCGGTAACTTGATAGTGCTGACTTTAACCCCTGTGCCATCAGGGAGGCCCAACACTACAGCTTTGTAATAAAATTTGAAGTCAGGAAGTATGAATCTATCAACTTTAGTTTTCATTTTTAAGTCTTCAAAATTATTTTTGACTTTTGGGGACCCTTAATATCCCATATAAATTTAAAGATTAGCTTTTCCATTTCTGTGAAAAAGATTGTTGGAATTTTACTAGAAATTTCACTGAATCTGTAGATTGCTTTGGGTACTATTAGCATTTCAACAATGGTAAGTCTTTCTGTATAAATAGATGGCTTCTCATTATTTATGTTTTCTAAAATTTCTTTCCTTACTTGTTATAGGACTGTTTATATTTTCTGTTTCTTCTTGAGGCAGTTTAGGTAATTTGTGTTGTAAGTAATTTGTCCATTTATTCTAAGGTTGTTTGATTTGTTGATGTACAATTGTTATCTCATGTTCCTTTTTAATTCTATTGTTTCAGTTAGTATTTAATTGAGCACCATTTGTTTAAATATATATATATATATATGTATGTATACACACATTTTATATATACACATTATGTATATGCACACACACATATATGGTTATTGTTTTATTTGTATGTTTTATTTGTAAATGTATTATCTATATCCGTTAACTTTTGCTGCAGTGTAATGTCTCAGACAGATAAATTCTGATTTGGTTATGGCATTCCTTCAGAATGTAGAAGAGTTGTAAACTTTTGCTGTTCTGAATACATATGTCAAAACAAGTGGCAAAGTGACATGTCCAAGTCTTTATTAGTGATTGGTATTGAAATATTTCCATATTGTAGCAAGAATAACGATAACCATAAAATTGGGGTCTATCTATAGATTGGTTGATAGCTTAAATAATTCACTAGCATCCTATGATGCTAGCACACAAATGTGTGAAAAAATAAAGAACAATTAATACATTTTGTTCTGTTTCCTGGTTAGAAATAAAGTATGAGACTGAAGTCCCACTTTGAACAGTGACTGAAGAATCTCTGAGTCCTGTCTCCTAGTTTAACTATTCCAGTCCTTGTTGTTCTGTAAAATCAAGTAAATGGATAGATACTTACACACAGATTTTTGACTCTTTGGTAAAAGTAAATTTATAACTAAATTATACAAACTAGCAGTATTCTTACAGGAAGTAGCCTGAGTCTAATAGATTCTAAGCACAAGCTCCCCCTTTTCCTGTGTTTAAATTTTAACAAGTTTCAGCTTCATTTTAGTTTCCCAGATAATTTAAACATCTACTTTCTCTCATGCACTCTTGCTGTTCTATCTAAGCTATGGAGTTGCTTTGATTCCAAAAGAGTGTTGTCTATTCTGACAAGTGAAGCAACATTTCCATAGGTTGTAAATCCTGTTTTGTATTTGTTTTATAATCTTCAGATAAAAGTAGTCAGTTGGAAAAACTAGAAGGCTGGAAAGGTGGATTTACGGAATGGGCATTATTTCCTAAATTGGCATTTGGAAGTAGTATTCTTAAACTAACAACGACCAGATTATAGTAGTGTCTAAAACCAACCTGTTCTGACAAGCTTCATCTTCCTTTGTTTAAATTTAAAAAGAATGGTTCCTCACGCAAGCATTTCACATCCAGAGACAAATTTGAAAAAAATTGCTACAACATGTTGACTGATTGTTTGCCAACTCAGTCACTGAGAACTTTTTCTTGATTGACTCGTACACAGAGAAAATTGGGGGAGGGGGCAGATGCTGTAACTTTGTTATTTAAAAAAGTAAACTTCACAGTACCCTAAATCTCTCTCTTCCTTGCATTTTTCTTTTCTATTTTTAACACCCCTCTCTTTTTTACCCTTATCTTCTCCTGACTTTTCATTTCTCTCTGCTAATCATTCTCTGTAATATACTCTTTTGCTGTAGTGTATTCATTTTTACTTTTAGTATTGATACAATGATGTGTTCTGGAGAAATAGCTTTCTAAAGATTATCTTCAGAGATACAGATTCAAACCAGCAGAAAGGTTAAGAACGTTTTAAAAAATATGCTTGTCAGCAGTGGAAAGAAAGCTGTTTGTAGCCAGCAGGTGAGCTGGAGAGTACTACAGGGTGTGGTAGAGATAGTAATAAATTAACTGGCAAGCCAAAAACTATAAAAAAAAATCAGCTATTTCATAGCATAGAAGCATGACAGCTATGAAAAAAGGAGTGCCCCAGGGAATTCTTTTAGAGTTTGATTTTTTTAAATATGTTTGACATGAAAAATGTTTTAGTACAAATAAAGCAACTGGTATTAAACTTACAGGGAGGGGGGTTGTGGTTTAGAGTTAGTATGAATAATGCATGATATTTAAAGAAAGAACAGCTCTAAAATGTTCCGGGAGGCAGTCCATGTTGATGATTGGAATGGTGATTTTCCCCCCTATTTTTGAAGCATCATTAATTCAGCATCGTTTTGTGATTTTTTTTAACCTGATAAGATATCGACCAAAGAAATATTATTTGACTTAGATTAGGATATTCTTTCTTGAGATAATTTAGTTAAATATCAGGAAGATCAGTAGAATTATTTAAGCATAAAGCGACAGTCATTTTCTATAAAAAATAATTTGTTCTAGTTATCTTTTTAAAAAAGCTCATGTACTGCAAACCAAAATCAACCTCATGGAAGGGGAAAAACAAGATCAGATATTTTGAACATTACTCCATAGGAGACCAGCACAATATAGTGTTAGTGAATGCATTGTAGCAGCGCTCCATATGCAATCAGAAGCCAATTGTTACTGGACTGTGTACAAGCACACACTGTGCTCAATGGTCTGATGAGGTATTATGGATATGATGCAAAGAGACTGTGTAGATTAGACGCTAACAATTTGTTAAAAGTGAAAGCGACTTAACATTTACATTGGGCCAGCTGAGTCGCACTTCATGTGGCAAGCAGGATGAGTTCCAAGGCACCGGGGGCACCAGGAAGGCTCCAGGTATTAGTGTCCATGCAGAAAAGAGGTTTATTGCCTTCCAGTTGACTACCTTTTATCACTGTACTTTTTTTTTCCTGCACTGTCTCTTCATTATTGCATTCAGATTTCAGTGTGGAAAAGTTCATGCAAAATAGCATGATTATTATAAATGTCAAAAATGTGTGGAGGAACAGCCTATTAAAATATAGCCTGGAGATAGTATATAACACTGACTTTCAATAAGAAGCTGAAGCCAAAGTGATACTCCATTAAATCACTGATATTGTGTAATTTATACATAAGTATTAATTTTGATTTCAGTTACTGCTATCACAGTACCCTTCTCCACTTTCTATTGGTTCTTCAGGTCATTGCACATATCTGGTGTGCAGAGGTCACAGGAAGTACTTCAGTTCTTGTTTAGGACAAAGCTGGAGTCAGAAACATATTACAATGCAATGCTGATCTCTGCTGAGACATGCTCAATCTCTGCCAGACTTTTAATACAGAGATCTCATGTAAAATGTGTGATTATTTAACCAAATCATCAACAAATAAGTGATAAGTGCCTAGGTGCGTGATTTTGTGCTTGGTTCCACCAGAAGTTAGTCCAGAAAAATATGGTTTCTACTCTTAGTGGGATACCAGGCAGAATGTTGGTGGACAAGCTTAATTTTATTCTTATCCCTATCAAATTGAAGAAGTGGCATTTAATTTTTTTTCCTTTTTCTTTTTTGTAGAATAAGGTGTAGAGTTATGGACAATCAGTAACTTATAATCTTTTTTGGACTTAAATACTCTGCCTTGCCTACCATGCCAAAACTTTTGTTGTTCTGATAAAAAGCCCTAATGCTTTCTCAGTGAACTGAGTGTCAGCCTGGCTTTAAGATATTTTTTTACTCCTAAAAAAATGATGTATTACAAGATTTGTAATGGAGTGAACATGCTTGAATTGCACATTTAATTTTTTTAACATCACATTCATGTTTTGCCAGTTTGCCTACCAGCTATCTGTTAACAAAAAGTTCCAAAGCAGCACTGCAAGTCTGTGCCCAACTAAGCCTTTTGTTTCTGCAGATGTTTGGGCTTAGAGCAATGTTGTAAAGCTCAGGCAATCCAAGGACCATGTTTGTACTTGTCGACAGCGATTCCCTCTGCATTGTCTAAACCTGTTTGCATTGTTCTTTCCGACAGGTGATAACTACCCCGTACAGTTCATTCCATCAACAATGGCAGCTGCTGCTGCTTCTGGACTCAGCCCTTTACAGCTCCAGGTAAGTGCCAGAAGAAAAAAATGTGGGATATGAGCCAGTACTTTAGTGGAAAACTGCTAACCAGCTGTATGCTAAATAATGGTCTGAATGTTAAATAATTTTTTAAGCATAGCTTAGAAGGATTAACACCTTATGTACCTACCATATTGCAAATAGTAGAGAAATGGCCAGTTTTAATATTTTTCAAGGAAAAATGACATTGTAACTTAGTACTATATATTCTCTATCAGATGAGTTAATGACTTTATAATTTTTATGGCTGGTTGGTGGCTATATTAGCTTTTTCTTTATAAGTTTTCCATTCATTCATATTTATTTCCAGGTTAGCTTTTATATATAAGCTTCAAAACAGAAAACAGTGTTTGATATTTTCCTTCTTGCCGCTAATAGAAAAGGGAGCTGTTATTTTAAAATTATTATTTGGTAAAATGTAAACCACACTGCTCTTGAATACATGTGTGATCATTCTTCCCAGGGTTAAAAGTCTGGATGTGGTGTCTTACTAAGTTCTGATTCCTATCCTTTATTCGTAAATCTTATCTCAGAAAGTGTTTGGCAGTGGAATATAAATTCATTTGCACCTTATTTTCTTCACAGTTAAATGAGGGGTTTACAAAAGGACTAAGTGATCTTACAGCTAGATTCTAGCACTAAATTTTAGTGGGAAATTGACCTCATGTGAACATATGTTTTAACAAATAAAGATTGTTAAAATAAATGGTTCAGTTTTTTAACATGTGGAAATACGTGATAACTTGAATATCAATACTGTAGAAAGTTTAAATATAGCTTTTTTATTATCATCATTTACTGTGATTATTTTTGAATTTTCTTAGGTAACATAGGGAATCACATCTGACTAGGTATTTTTATTTCTTCTCTACTCATCCCTTATGACTTGAACATAAAAAAATGCACAGATATTTTACCATGAAAGCATCACCTTAAGCATATTCAAAGGGTCTGAAAATCAAGCATTTCTTTCAATATTGATAATTTTTGGTCATTAGCCTCATTCAATAAGCCTTGAAGATGTTACCCACTGTGGACTGTCTGGCAGAGCTAGAAATATCGCTAATAGGAGCAGCAATCCCACCTCTCTTCCAAACCTTCCCCCTCTCTACTACTAGCACAGGAATTTACTGTAGTTGATAAAAAATCTAAAAAGAAACCTCACTCATAATAAACTTAATCTTATATTTTCTTGTTCCCTGGCTATGCTATAGATTATCTTCTTGAGTAAGAGCCAGAAATAACAAACCAGTACCATGTTTTGATCCTATAACTAAGTTTCTATGAAAGAGTGTGTGAGTCCTAAACTTCTGCTTTCTATTCTTTGTTGTGGTCAGTACCCTGGATTTAGAAAATGTGTTCTGTTTCATGAGTTCTGACACTATGTTTTATCTTTTTTTTTTTTTTTTTCTGAATATGCTACTAAACAGAAGGGTCATGTCTCCCACCCACAAATTAACCCAAGGCTAAAGGGCCTAAGTGACCGTTTTGGCAGGAATTTGGACACCTTTGAACATGGTGGTGGCCACTCTTACAACCACAAACAGATTGAGGTATGAATGCTTCCATTGGTGCTTCTTTGGGTGGGGGACTGGATTGTTCAGTCATACACTAGATTTTTTTTTTTTTAAGTGGCAAGCACTCAACCTAAACACTATGCAATCTTTCCCTTTTTTCCTATTCCTAGGGAAGCTCATTTTTGCTCCTTTTCTGTGTGAATTAGGCTGTTTATTGCTATATATTCAGGCAAATTCTTTACACAATGGAGTCTTCAAAACTACCTTTATTTCCCTTAGTCCTTTACTTTTTAATGTATAGTGCTATATAGTGTTAAAAAAACTTAAATATTTATAAAAATGTCATTTGAATATAGCATCTGAACCCTGTAAAGTTGATAAAATAAAATTTTGCTCGTATAAACAAAAATAGTGGAGGTTCAGAAAGGTCAAGTTACTTAACCAAGGCTACAGGATATTCATGGTATCATCACAATTATTATCTAATTCTGGTTTTCTAATTCAGTTTTCTCAGGCTGAAGTGGGGGTGGGTACTTGGGCCGGACTACTTGCTTCTTGTCTCATAAATATCTATAGTATTGCATTCAGAGTAAACTTTCAATAAAGTTCCTTTTTGGGTTTTTTTGTGGGATATTCTTACCAGTTGGGAAAAGATAGCCTGTATGGTTCTTTTGAAAACCAAGTCCATTTCTGCTATAGGGACCCAGTCCTTCTCTATCCAATTTCATGTTTCATTCTGCTCCTATTATCATTGGAGTTCTTCCTTGGGACTCTCAGATACTGGAGAGTTGCCAGGTATCTGTTGAATCACGAAAGAATAGAAAAAGGTTGCCTCTGATTAAAACACACTTTAGCTTTCTGGGTAAAATTTAATATTGAGAAATTCAACAATAACAAAAAAAAAAAGTAAAGAATTGTATATAGCAAAGTTGTTTTACCAGCTCCTATTGGATTTGCCAGCCTGTACATATCAAACACTAGTAATCAGTAACATGTCCTTTTGACATTCTCTTCTCTGCATTTGAATCTGCATTTTTTTCAAAATGATAAAGTTCACTCCTAAGAAGAAAGATGAAGACAAGATCAAAGGCCACCTTGGGTGTAGCCTAAGGAAGAGTTTCAGAGTTTGTTGTCTCCCTTTTTCTTCCCTTTCACTTTGATATGCAGTACACAGGGGGTTTCCACCCAAACATGACCAGGCATATACTGTCAAAGTATCTGCTGTCTTCTATACACCAAGAAGGAATTTCTTTTTTAAGACTTTCTTTAGTTGTAGAGAGGGTACTGTATTTCTGGACGTTCTGAAAATCTGGCACAGTTAGGAGAGCTAAACAGAGTGATAATTTTAGGAACAAGTTTTTCTGTGTAATGACATTTAGTAAGTTTATTAAAATTTTAATTCTTGAAAAAATACAAAAGCGGGTAGCCTTGGCACAAATTCAAATTTTCCTTTCCTTTTTGACTTTTGTTTTTCTCTCAAGGTGTTGAATTCTAGTTTACTAATCTTCCCTTAGCCAAATTTCTACCCAGTTTTTTCTTTTACTAGTTTTTCACTTATGTTGACTTCTCTCCCCTCTCCCATCACCACCTCTAATGCTGTCAAATCTGGTTACTTTTGCATTTCTGGAAAACTGTAACATCATGTACATGAGTGCTTTATGTGAGTAGTTTTGTAGCAATGCTAACCAAGAAGCACAATACATGCCATAAATCTGTTACTTTAATTAGACTAAATAAGTAGCCTGTTAATGTGGTTGTCTTCGTAGCTTTGCCTTTTAAGTTTTGGATTCATTTGAGAGTGTCCTGGGTTTTTGTTTTTTCTTGCTTAGTTCTTTTGCTTGCATTTTTTATATCTTCATCCTGCATATGAAAACCTTTACTCTGTTTGCTTGTATGGAACACTGGTTAGAAAATATCAACCTTCTTTTAAAGGCAGGTTTCCCAAACTTTCCCATATGAATAAAGCATTTCTATTGGGACATCCATGAGCAGTACAATAGAAAACAATATCTAAACTGCTGCAGACCCAAACATTTAAAATCTTAAGCAGAAGTAGAGAGAAAATTTAATATCTTGCTTTGCTGATTTTAAAGTCTGCTTTCTTTTCTAGCTAGTATTTTCTGCCCTCTTTGACAATCTAAAATGTGCAGTTCTGTCAACAGTCAATCATGATCATGATGAACTGTTGATACTGAAGAAACATTGTGATTATGTTAATTGGTTTTACTTCTAAACAAAGATTCTAAGGAAGAAACATACCTTGTTAACACCTACTTACCGACATCAATCCACCTCCCACCACTTCTGAACACACCCTGCTGCATTGTTTAGAACTGGTCCTCTTTACCTTATATTACAATTCATTTGTCCTTCAAAGGTTGTTACTTCTAACATACTGAGCCTACATGAATCTTAACAACATTCATAGTTATAACCTAGAAGCCTGAAATTTTGTTATCAAGTAGAGAAAAGATATTTGAAACAGTTCCTTCTTTCTTTAAGATAGGAGGATGCAAGAAAGATTTTTTTTTCTTTTTTCTTCCTTTCTTTCTTTCTTCCTTTTTTTTTTTGGTACATTGTGCTTGTGTACACTAAAGCATGGTTTTCTTTGCCTCAGGGGCACAATTTAGGAGAGAGAAGGCCAAAGAATGCTATTTTTAGTTGAACAGTTCAGCAGATGGAGGCATGAATACTCATATGCCTGAAGGTTGAGGGGTTTGAACCATTAATTTTGATAATGTATTTAACCCTGGGAACAATCAGAAACTGTAACTCTAAGGTTACAGTGCTTTTGACCTTTAGAGAACAGAGGGCACTTGCTACAGTAAACAATATATTATATTGCTACTTATTCCAATTCTCTCACCCTTATAAATTTCAAGACCAGTTGCCATTTGCTTTCCTTAGCTATGTTAGCATTGGTCCTTCAAGTAAGTCAAAAAGAATGTTAAGGAAGGGGTGCGGGAGCAGTATAATGAGGTAGTCATGTAAATATGGCCTTTAAATAGCCAAGATGTTAGATTGTTTCCCAAGAAATACTGTCTGAGAAACTAAGCTCTGTATGACGTTTTTTAAAGTGAAAAAGTGGTTTTAGCATATTGATTAATTTCATCTGGTTACTTTCATTATGATAGATCCTTAAATTAATTTTTGTTTTGTTTTTAATTGGGAGTAATGTTGCCTTATATTGTAGTTTATATTAAACACAATCTGGTACCATATCATGCAAAATGATACACCTGTCTCATGCCTTCTTATTAAATGATGCATGCTTCTCTTTAGCAAATACAGCAGTTAGATATCACACAGCTTAAGAATTTCTAATTAAAATATCTCCACATGTCAGCATATTGGTAATGTATTATTTTAATCCATTTATTTTGTTTATGAAACAGTGACATATGTTTAGATTGTGAAATATATGAGCCTTAAAAATCACTTTATTGAAGAAAATTAATTCCTACAGTACTGTCTCAGTAATGTGTTCACTCACCCAGTCAGTCACTGGCGGCACTGCCAGTCTTAATGTTGGGTAGACATACTTACCAGTTTTATCTGCATAACAGTCTTGGAAAGAAGCAATAACTGTTCTTTCCCTGAGTTCCAAATGATCATGTGTTTCTTTCTTTGCTTTTTTCCCCTTATTCATTAATTCAAATCTATCCCCCCAAATACTTTTGTTGCTTTTTTGTAATTTTTTTTAATACAGTGAAAGATGGGACTGAGTGTAGGTGTAAGGGATTCTGAAAGACCAATCAAAATTAAAAAAACAAGCTAGTTACCTTTTCAAAGTTAGACATAGTAATTTGTTTGTCAGCAGGAAGATGTTTGGGTCAACCCTGAGATAAAGTGACTGTCAGCAGTTATTCCTACAAGACAAGTAATTTCACTCAATGTATTACTGACAGATTGCTCACTTGTCTGAATCACTAGAGAAAACAAACTTAATATTGTTACAGGCAGAGTTTCTGTCTTCATTAGCTTCAGAAAATGTTTTTTATTGAGCATTCAAAGTCTACCAAGCTTTAGTTAGAACATATTTTAACAGTTCTTATAATGATAGCATGTATAGAAGACTAAATGAAAGGAATTAAATATGAAAATAAAAAAAAACATTTTCACTTTAATTTGATGGGTTTATGTGTAGTTTAGAGGAGATTTGAGGGAAGAAATATAATTAGAGCCTTAAAACACTAGCAAACCCTATCAACCATAAGTTATTTTTAAATGAGACTATTAAAGTCTTGCCAAGTTTGCAAAGATGGAGAACAATTGAAGTTTTTGCAAAAGTGAATACAAACATATTTTATTCAAATTGTATCGTCAATTTTTGTGCTACAAATGGGAAGTGAAGAAGTGCTCACCAACATTGAGAATATTCTATTTCAGTTCCAGCCTGAATCTTTTATGATACTGTATTTTGATGCTCTTTGGCTCAGTCCCTGTCTCTTCTTGTTTGCAATTGTAAACATGCCTCAGTGTTGTGGAGGAATGAGATGGTGAGTTAGCTTTGCTGGGAGGTCTCTAAAGGTTGTGATTTCTAATAGAGAGTTGAATGAAGTGTTGGTTAGAGTGACCTATTACTGGCTACCCAATGGAGAAAAAGGAATGCACTGATTCAAAGCTTGGTTAGAGAATGCCAACCATGGTGTTGTGCTTTCATGGGAAATAGTTGCTTTTCTCTCAGTCCATTTTCCCTCATCCCTTTTGACTTTAAGAATGTGGTGGAACTTGGAAAGACCATTACAACTAGGACAAATGAGCTGTGGATGAGTGGAATGAGCTCCACTTTGGAATCAGAATCTTGGATCAGAATTTTTATTTTTACTTACTTGCTATATTCTACATATACTGGTCACAAATTACTGTTCCTCTGTTCAGTGTAAAAAGGAAGGTAAAATTTATTCAGGGTGTTGTGAATAGTAAATGGAATAATGAGGCATGTATTAAATTTCCACCAAAAATTATCGTTAGAATGGGAAAAAAACTTTTAACTGTCTAATAAGCAGTCAATTCTGCTCTAGCATTGCTGCCTAATTTATTAAAACTTAAGTCACTGAATTCAGAGATTTTTGTCTCATGAACTATTGAATTTCTGACATTGCCTGGGATAGTAGTTGTTGAAATGAATGAATTAATGAATTTCACCTTTGGTAGATATATGGGTCCCAAGCTTTGAAAACATTTTATATGTTTGGTCAATTACTCTGGTTTTAGGAAACATTGTTTTGTGTAAACAACTTTTTATATCTAGATAGCCTGTTAAGAAAAACTGCAGGTACTGCATGAATCCTGGTGGAGGTTAAAGAAATATAAGCTAATAAAAAAAGGCTGCAAAATATAGAGACATTTCTTAGTATTTGGAAATCTAAATTATTGTGCTCAAGGAAGCAAAGATATTTATACCTACCCACAAATTAAAATGGGGCAAACTGGATTTTCTTTTCAGAGATTTGATTTTCAGTTGGTTTTATGGTAATACCAAAAAAGCTGAGAGAATATAGCTTTTCTTACATGATCCTTGTCAAGCTTTTGATTAATCACTGCTTAAATTATCTGATTGAAGGGATGTTCACCTATATTCACAGAGATGGTTTAGTAGGAGCCCAGGACCCTAGAAATACAAAATCAATGGAGTCCTCTATCTTTTGTAAGATTTCTTCCAACATTCATTTAGCTTCAGCCTCTCTTAATTAATCCACTCAACAGGGAGCTCCCAGTATGTAAATACTTGTATTTAAATAGACTGCTTGTAAGATACAATGGTTTCTAAAATGGTGACAGGTATTTCTGTTCCTGTTTTACCAAACTGGCATTTAGAACTAATATTTGGTTGGTATCAAGTATCATATGCTGCATGTGTATATGCTATAATAATCTACCTTGGAATTCAGAGAGATAATGTGATTAAGGTTTTATTGGAAGGTTTAAAAGCAAAACATTCTATTGTTTTAGAAAATGCTTCATTCCAGTTTCCAAACATAAAGTGTTGGGATATGCAGCCTTTAGGAAATTTAAATCAGAAAAAGAAATGATGAAATATGTTGACATGTCAGATAACAGGATACACTAACCAGCACAAAACCATTTTTAAAATAACTTTAGTGAAGTATAATTGACATGCAAAAAGCTATACATATTTAATATATACAACTGGATGAGTTTGAAGATGAGTATAATCTGTGAAATCATCACCCCAATCTATGTCATAAACATATCCATGACCTCCAAAAGTTTCCTTCCACTATGATGATGATGATGATGATGTGATAGGAGCATTTATCATAAGATCACTCTGTTAGTGCTTAATTTTATGATGTAGTATTGTTAACTATATAGACTGTACACTGTACAGTAGATATGTAAGCCTTATTCATTGTGTGTGTAACTGAAACTTTGTACACCTTAACTAATACCTCTTGCTTTCTCTGCTCTTATCCCTGGTAACCACCATTCAACTTTCTGCTTCTGTGAGTTTGACTATTTTAGTTTCCTCAGATAAGTATGTAATATAGTAGTTGTCCTCTGTGTCCTTTCTGTGTCTGTCTTTTTCATATAGCATAAGGTCTTTCAAGTTCATCTAAGCTGTTGCAAATGACAAAATTTCCTCCTTATAAAAGGCTGAATAGTATTCCATTTTATGTATTTATATATGACATTTTTTATCCATTCATCCATCAATAGACATTTATTTTGTTTTTATGCCTTGACTTTTGTGAACAATGCTACAGTCAAATCTATGAGTGTAAATTTCATTTCTTTTGGATATATACCCAGAAGTTTCAAGTCATACACTTAAGTTTTTAACCTGAAATTTGTGTGTATGGTTAAGATGAAGGTCCAGTTTTATTACTCTGCATGTGAATATTTAGTTTTTGCAATGCCATTTATTGAGGAGACTATTTTCTTCCCATTGGGTATTTTTGGCACCAGATCATTTAACATTGATGTGTGGATTTATTTATAGGCTCTCTATTCTGTTTTATTGGTCTATATATCTGCTTTATGTCAGTAGCATACTGTTTTCATTACTACAGCTTTGTAGTATGTTTTGAAATCAGGACTTGTGACACCTCTAACTTTGTTGTTCTTTTTCAAGATTGCTTTGGCTATTTAGATCTTTTTGGTTGCATATAAATTTTAGAATTTTTTTTATTTCTGTAAATAATGCTGGCAGTATTTTGTTAGGGATTTCATTGAATCTGTAGATCACTTTGAGGAGTATAGATATTTAACAATATTAATTCTTCCAATGGAATTTTTTAAGGTTAATTAAAAGGGATTAAGAAACTATAGTTGGATAGATTCCCCTCATAGACATAGCCTAGTGGAGGGATAAAACTTCTGACCAGTAGAACCAGTATATATTTATTACTATGTGAAACATAGACTTAAATGGGTATTTTTAATTTCCAATAAAGTACACTGAATTTATTCTTTACAGTGTGTTTCTCTTATAACACCAGCACTAATACTTGTAGCCAACCTTAAATTTAATAACATATAAATTAACCTAGATGATGATCTTTAGTATCGTATCAGTGATTTCCCTAACACTATAGATCTTTAACAGTATGAACTGAAACAAAAATAAATACAGGATATATATGTATAAAATGTTATTGTTTGAAATGTATGTGTTGACTATATCAAACCCTACAAAATGGGAATATACAGTGCTCATTTGAAACAGTTTGAAGCAAAGTACTTTTAATAAGAAAATTCTTTTTGGGGGGATATTGATCAAGTTTTCACTGTACTTCAATTATTCATTTAAATTAAAGAGAGCATGAAGTATATCCTTTTAAATTCTTGTTACTTGAAATTATACTTGTTAGCTTTGATTATGATTGTTACAGTGATATGACATTTATTGTATTTAAGTTTGTATCAAAAGTTTTTTTGCAAGGAATTAATCAATAATCATTATCAGAAAGTTTGTATGAGAATCCAAACATAATGAATTTAATCATTCAACAAATATTTGCACCTGTAATATGCCAAGTACTGCTCTAGACAAGTGATCTTTAAGAATTTTGCCCTCAGGTTTCAGATGACAATGTAGGGATAATTTTTTCATTATTATGACTTGGGGGCAGGGGAGGTAGAAATTCTACTGGCATCGAATGGGTAGAGACTAGAAGTGCTGCTTGTGCTTTGAATGCACATGGTAGTCTCTCATAACAATTATCTAGCCTAAAATATCAGTAGCACTGAGGTTGAAAAAACCTGTTTTAGGTGCTGAGGAGATATCAGTGAATAAAAAAGTCCCTGCCCTCCTGAAGTTTTCTTTCTAGTGGGAAAAAGATAAGATAGGGAAAGAGAAATATATTAAGGACTTGGAATAGCAAATCTTACTAACATTAACAGAACTATCTATCTACCTATCCACCTGAACGTGGATGGGTATATTTTTAAAAATTGAGACCTATTTGATTACTTATCTTCAGTTCTTTGTTTCACTTTGATTTTCAAAACTAGGACTTTTTTTCTAATCGGTCACCTCTTTAGAGCAGTCACAATTCTCCTTAAGTTCATCTTTTCAGTTGTATTAAGCATACCATATACTCTGACTTTCAATAATGGAATATGATTTCTGACTGTAATAGTGTGTAAGTCTATCTTTCAGAGTGAAGTAAATATGAAATTTGGACCTGAGATCTGTTCATTAGTTTTTATAGGATACTATTTATTGAGATCTCATAAGATGAGTGGAATCATTCTTGGCAGAGAACCCGTATTTGATATGTGACTTGGATATTACAAAGGAAACCTGAATTTCCTTCTAAAATCAAAACAAAGCATATCTAAGAATAGTATGAATATTATGTATGTATACCTTTATAAGACATATAGCCATTTACAGTTTAATAAACAATTTATATTTAGCCTTTTGAATAAACTTGCCTTAATATTATGCCCATATTTTAGAAGGAAAAAAAAGATCAGGTTGATTAAGTGACTTATAACAGAATACTCATCATTTAAACAAAATAGAACTATTATAAATGGTTTTACAGCTTATTACAGTTTCTTTCTTGACCAGAAGCCTTTCTTTGTACCCATTTCAAACTCTGCTTACTTGTATTTAGGAGCATAATCATTTAGAAGCTTTCTTATATAACTTGTTCCCCTCTTATTGTAATATTCAAGTGAATTAAAAGTAGTTTAAGAAAATTGTAACAGGGAAAAGTTTCAAAGTCAATATGAAATACTGGGTACTCCAAAGTATTCACATATTTTCCAAATGTCCAGTTAAATGATGAGAACAAACTTCAAGCTTAATAGATGTTAACAGGCTAAAAACCATCATGAAATCTGTCTTATTCTGTTGCTTTCTTTTGAGGAAAATTCTTAGAATGTTGCTGAATGCCAGAGCTCTATTCTTTTGAGAGTTTCTGAGGCTGCCTTATAATCTCAAGTTTTGATGTGTCTCCTGGAATACTGGTGAGGGTGCCCTTGTCCATCCCTCGCCTGTGCTGCCCTCTGAGCATGTTCCGCAGGTTGCATGCCAGCAGATGAAGCAGATGTTTGACCATACTGGAACGGAGCGCCTGCTGCATCAGGAGCTGGGGATTCCTCTTGACATCTGGACGTTGCTGTGTTGGGATTCCTGCCTCAGGCCAAAAGGCTGCAGGAGCTGTGGGGCAGAGAGCACAGAGTCTTTGCTGCTCTTTAAGCGATTAGTGCACTGAGGCAGCAATAATGTTGAATTATCGCTTGGCTGCTTTCTTCTCAGGAATCTTGGGACAATAGGAGAGTCAGGAAGGAGCATTTACAGTAAAGTCATGTTCAGAGAGACAAGACTAATTGTAGAGTATTCAAGAGCTTTATTTTAAATGATTTAATTTACAAATAGCTCTGGACAGTATTTGAAACTTTTTAGAACCATAAACCTAGTACCTTGAAGATTTCTGTGCATTTCTCATTTCAATGGCTGGTATAGAACCATTATTTCAGCAATATTCCAGTTTTAAGAGTTTGGTCAAGTTGTGCTACAGAAGATACAGCATCTACTAAAAAGAGAAAATGCACTAACATTTGTAGTGCTGGAGAAAAATTCTCTAACTTGAGGGGAAAGAAGACTTTTAGGTAAGAGATTGACTGATTTATGCATCGGCTTTTACAGTGTCACTTTATCACACTGAAAACTGGTCAGCATTTGCTACCCAGAGCTGAAACCATCTGTTACACCAATTTCCTTTATGATATGTGTTATATAAGCACAATAGATGTTGAAATGGGTAGTTTAAAACGCATTTTGTGATGAACAGTTGTCACATTATGTTGCCTTTCCTCTTATAATTTTTCATTAGTGAGACCTGTATGCTCAAAGAAGCATTCTTATAAACAGATTATGACCATTTGCGTTCACAGTAATATGTTGGAGAAGAATGCTATGTTGCTCTCACTTAACCTCTTATGTTCTAAGGGGGTTGTATTTAATTAATGCTGGTGAGAGGCCAGTCTGAGAGACTGAGGAAAGTGATTGAGCTCCGTTTTCCAACCTCTTCTCTGGTCAGCTGGGAGAGAAAAAGTGCTGTTTTCTAAAATCCCTCTAACTAAGCTGAATTTCAACAGGCCATTTAATGCTTAAATGGACAAAAGTATTACTTCGGTCATTGAATTGTATCAAACTCCTCAAAGGTCCAGTTTTAAAACTCTATGGGAAAAGTGGTTTAACATCATATTCTCAATGGATTGTCATTTGGCCTGCTAAAAAAAAAGTATAATTTTTAAAAGCAAGGAAAGAGAAACACTGTCACTAAATGGGGTAGAGTATGTGTGCAACCAGTTGTCACCACACTGGAGTTGTCCTCCAAAGTTTGGGAACTTCTTAACCCACGTAGGAAAAGATACTCTCCTCTCCACAGTGGTTTTGATCACATCAGAATGTCTTCCTCATGTCCAAGGAAGTTGTTTGCTTCAGGGCCCAAGGAGCAGTCTCTGAATAATGCATAATTGCATTGTTGACTTAGACATAGCACAGCAGAGATAGTGAGAGTAAGAAAGAGAAGTTTCATGGAGCTAGTAGAGGCCTGGATGTACTGATTGGGGTGGAAGTCCTCCACTTCTCAATTCATGTATCAATGGCTTTAATAAAAAGGCATTTCTTAATTGCAGAGTCAAACCGTTATACATAATCCATCTATATCCAGCCATACCCTTCCTGAGTTTAGATCCACAGTTCCTGATTATGAAACATTATATCCAAATGCAGACAAATACCTCATTATGAAACAGGAAAGTGACTGAATATCATCAGGTAGTAATTTGCCACCATGTATTGGAACAGCATTTTTACTCTTTAACAGCTAGCTTGCTCTCTGACATGTTTTCTTTGTATACAATATTGAATGGCTTGAAGGTTTCAAGAAAGGTACCCTTCTTGGTTCCACAAGACCACTTTAGTTTAAAAAAAAGTCTATATTTACATATATGTCTATAGCTAAAAGTCAGTCTCCTCATCTGTGAAATGGGGATAAAGACACCTCCCACATTGTGAGGATTTAAATAAAGTAGCACAAACCATTTGCTTAGCAAATGTTTGCTTGTGGTAGATGGTCAGTAAATGTCATTTTTCTCCACATCCTTAGATTCCTGTCTCTCTCATTCATTCATTAATTTAACAAATATTTTTAATACATGTATTATGTACTTTAGGTATTCTAATAGGTGACAAATTTAGCAGGTTCCTGCCTTCTAATAATAATAGTCTAGGTAAAAAATCAATTAGATGAATAATACTTCACAGTGGTAAGAACAGATAACATAGGGCTAACCATTTAGTATATATGTGTATAGGTATACTCATTTTTTGATTGACCAAGTTGGTTGTATATAGGCTATTTGAAATCTTTTCATCCCTATGCCTAGAGCTGATAACTGTTCCTGAGTTCGAAAAGCATGAGGCCTGATGTAATGCTCTTTAGCAAGAAATTGTGGGCAGCCAGTAATTCAGATATTCTAAACTGGATTTTCCACAATCAAGAAAAATAATGCATCAGTATTGGAAGGAAACTCTTTACAAATAGTCAGATTATAAAATAACTGACTTCCAGAGCTAGAATGTCCTTTGGAGGCCCTCAGATCCAAATTCGAATTCTGGTTCCATGAGCTTGGCAAATTAATCTTCTTGTACCCAGGTTCTATTGAAAAGGATTAGGAATAATTCTTACCCTGCAGGTCAGTTGTGAGGAATAAATAAGAAGATGCTTGTGAAAGTGTTGTGCACACTATCTGATCTTATACTGAGGAAACGGAGACCCAGAGAGATGGGTTCCCTTGACCAAAGTCACACATTTTGTAAGTGATCTGGGTTAGGATATGCAGAAATGTGAGGAAAACATGCTGAAGAATTAAATTTGATTGCTTCTTATAAATAAGTTTTGGGTATATTGAGCTGAAGTAAAACAAGAACGAGAGGACAGTGTATCACATGCCTCTACACACTCTAGGTGTGGTAGCAGAAGAGTTTTGGGAGAGACATAGTTTTTGCAATTGAATATACCAACCTAATGAATATTATTTGTTAAAAAATAGTGTATATTAAAATGTAAGACCCTATAACAGTGCTGGCAGCAGTGACAGGACAAGATTGTAAACTTACATTAGCATGACGAATTGATCAGTTATTTAAATAATACACTGATGCATTAATTACCAAAATGGTAACATAGGAAGCACTCTTTATTTTTTATTTAGGGAATAGTATGCTATGTAGAACTTGATCCCTGCCCTCAGAGGACCCACAATCTAGTAAACAATGTGATAATTGTTAAAATAGGTGTATTTCTGAATAGGCTAAGGTGGAGGATTGTGGGTGTCTTGATGGTGAGTGTGGAGTGGTAATAACACTTGAAAAAGGTGAACCTGTACCTTTAAAACATACAATGTTGTAACCCAATGTCATCTCTATTATAAAAATTAGAAATACTGACTTACTGAAAATCTTATAGTGTTAAGAGTTAATGTACAGTCTGTGTATTCTTATTTTAAACATATCTCTTACAGATTATCAAGCTGAGGTCTTCTTAGATTAAAAAAGGGTGTTTCAGTTAGCAATAGAAAGCAAAATAACAACAGCAACCAGATGTGTTTTGGAAAATAAAAAGCCAAGGGAGGAGGAAGTGTTAAGCTCTGCCTGGGAAAGTTTTGACGATCTTCATGAAAAGGTGATGTTAAAATTGTCTTGAAAGGAGAATGAAAGTTCACTAGATTTATGCGGGAATGATACAGAGCAATAGAGATACAGAGAAGAGGAGAAGCACTCCAAGCACAGCATGCCATGGGCGTGCCAGCCATAGACAGCATGGCACATTCAGAAAACGACAGTCTGGCACAGGTTAAGTGTACATGAGCAAGACTAGGTGAGATTGGAAAGGTAAGCAAGGGGTCAGATCACAAGGTACCTTTCATAGCACTCTTGGGAAATTGCAATGCATGTGGTAGACATGGTTTTATTCACACTATAAATGGCAACGTGGTATAAGGTATAGTGAACAACTTTATGATGTGATATTCCTCTATTAATTTGATCTTTAGTTTACATTGCCCATTACACTAGATTTAATAGTTCGGGAATAGTTTAATAATTAGGGAGCTGTGTTTGGTAAGATTGATAGTCCCTTTAGTACAATGGTACCCTGTGGCAAGTGAAACAGTACAAATAGTGTAATGATACATGCAGAATAAACAAAACTGCTTAATATTGAAGTAAAGCCAAGGTCCAGCCATTTCCTTGGGATTTGGGGAAATCTTGTAATCTGCAGTTTGTACTAAACCAAGTCATATTTAGCACATTGCTTTTCAATGAATGGAACTTGGTACTATATTTCAACCAAATGATGAAGCAAAGAGTAAAAATCTATAAGGAAAAACTATGATTCTTCTAATTGTTAATGCCTTGCAATTATGCCCCTTTCTGGGATAATAAAATGTTCCTTGGCAGAGGTCAGGATCTCTGCCGCTGACTTATTTAACAGATCCTCTTAACATCTGTCCTGCAGACTGTGCACTTTATTAACAGACAAGAGACCCAACAGACTTAGCCTGCTGTGTCCCTTTTTCACATTCACACAGCTGTGGATTAACTCAGACTTTCCAGAAGAGGACCAACCAGAAGGGATAGTAATGTTATTGGCTGATTCTAAAAAGATGGGAAAAAAGAACAGAAACAAATGTTGCCCTAGTACAATTCACTGTTTTTAGGGTGACAATTACCAGTCTGTTTTAAAAAGGAATAAAAGCAGCTATTTTACTAAAAAGGAAAGTCTATTCATATCTGTGTGGGAACCTAATCAGGCTCTTGTTTCCAATGACGATGACTCCACAGTCGCACCAGGTCTGCGACAAGAATGCTCCTTTTGTATGCCGATAATGTGGAAACGATAAAATTTCCTTTAAGAGACATATGTGTTTACATCATGAGATGTGTTATTTAACAAAATGCTTTGTTCTCCTCATATTTTCCTTGCAGAGTTTCATGCTGAGTTGTTTGGCTAGAAATCTTTGATTAACTAGAATTAGTTGCTGAAATAAAATAGACACTTTTGTTTTATGAGTCCTCTTGCTGAGCTGTAAATTATAGTAAAACATATAAGGAGTGATAGAAAGAAGTGCTGATTTGAACCTCTGACCCACAACAGGCACAAAACGTAAGATTATTCCTTCAAAGAGCTGCAGAGAGACATAAATATTCCATGGTCCACTTGGAATTATGCCCTCATAACAAACTAAAGCTGTGATTTTTTTCATCATGTAATGAGATTTTTAGGGGTGTATGGTAAGCTTAGAGGAGATATTGAGATTCCAGAAACTTCCCCCTAAATTAGGACTTTGAATGCTTATAGGTTTTTCTCTGTCCAACAAGTGAAAACAAGAATAAAACAAAATTCCTGTTTCCTGAATAACCAATGATAGTGTCCCTTTTTTCACCAAGGTGGTGCATTTTATAATTGTTAAGTATTTGTAAAAGCGCGATGGCTGTCATCTTACTTCTTGTGGATGTAGCCTTTGCTTACTAGTCAAAGGAACGGGCTTGGAGGGCATACACTGGAAAACCAGAACACAAGCTCTATTAACCTAAACCCTTCCTGTGTTGCAGGGACTGGTGTTCATTGTGCTCAGGGATGTTTTTTCTTGTGCGGGGTGGGGGAGGGAGGTTGGGTTGTTAAGTAATTTTATAAGATTGTTTTTCAACTATTAATTAACAAAGGATCTTATTCGGGGTCTTCCCTATAAGCATCACCTTCCTAATTGTGCTCAGTCAAAAGTAATTTTGATGGGTGTTAACTAACCTTATTGTGTTGATGATTTCAAAATATGATATATGTATGATTTGATATATATATCAAATCATCACCTTAAACTTACACACTGTTATTTATCAACTGTACTGCAGTGAATTTGGGATAAGACTAATTGGTCCAAGTTAGGTCATTTTAGTAGTCATTTGTAAATTCACCCATTATATAGTTCATCATGTTTAGTTCCCCTCTTTCCTTCCTATCCTTTCTGTGAGCTCCTGAAAGAAGCATCTTTAATACATCTTTAATACATTTTTCTAAGTTGAATAAAAATACCTAATGTTTTTTTGAATATTAGCATTGGAGTGACTTCTCTTAAAGAGAAATTATTAGTAAAAATAAGAGTCTACGAGTATTGAGTCTTTATAGTGTGCCCCTCTTCAAAGGATGTTATGTGTATTAACTCATTAACTCATTTACTACATACAAAGATTTTTTTTTTAAAGTAGGTACTGTTATTTTCCCATTTTTCAGATGTGGAAATTTAATCTCAGAGGGATTAAATAACTTTCCGGTATCACATACTAGATAGTAGTTCTGACTAAAGAGTGGGCATTCTTAGTCACTGTGCTATCCTCTCTCATAACAACATATAAACCTTTTTTTTCTAAGTATATTCTTCAGTTCTTTATATTAACCATTACCTGTTTCATTTGCTGTAAGGATTTTTCAAGGTGGGTTATTGAGATCTGTGTCAGGATAATATTTTGTGACAACAAAGCACATTGTATGCTTATTATACACTATTTGGATGATTTTTACTTTGGCTGCCCTATATAGGGTATCATTTCTTTCTGCTAATTAGGGAATAAGCTATGGGTATTACTGTAGGATACAGATGGCATATTTACATACTGAAAAATATGCTAAAGTTCTCCAATTGGCAATACTAATAATTTGCAGTTTAAAAATGACAGTGGACACAGCTCTGCAACAGAGTAAAATATTCATCTGAACTAGAAAGCTACAGAAGAAAATATCAGAGGATGTAGGAAAAGGATATTTTGCATTATTTCTTGCCTCCTTGATCACTTAAAAGTGAATTCAAAATGTGTCCTTTATTAGAATTACTTTATTAGTAAAATAAATACATTTTCAAGTTAAAAACAAAACAAAACATATCCTTGGCTCTTTCAATGTTTATTACAAATTCATACTTCATATTCATATTATTAATATGAAATTTCTTTCAATAAACTTACACATTTCATCATAGGTATGAATTTTGCTCATTAACATGATTCTTATGTTCAGTCTTCCAAAATCTAAAAAATTAAAAATCAAGTTAAGCTTAAAAGCAGTAAAAGAATTTTCATATAATAAATACATTTATTTCTAACCAACAACATTCATTGTCTATTGATCAGCATGAAAAACTAGCATTTTGAAAAATATTGTATTTTCATGCAATTTTGTTTTCCAAATATATATTTTTAACATTTTAAATAGAAACTTTTTTCATTGTATACTTAGCATATTTGTCTTCATTCTGTGTTGTTTTGGAGGTTTCATTAGGGATGGAAATCGAAGGACATAGAAGCCGGGCAGTTGTAGAATATTTTTCAAGCAACAGCATCTGGTTCCCTGGC
Source organism: Scalopus aquaticus (assembly GCA_004024925.1). Classification (NCBI taxonomy): domain Eukaryota; kingdom Metazoa; phylum Chordata; class Mammalia; order Eulipotyphla; family Talpidae; genus Scalopus; species Scalopus aquaticus. The sequence goes on along the minus strand of PVIJ01001055.1, from coordinate 5,530 downwards.
AATAATCATGGACCAAAGCAAGGCAGCCCTGGCTTATCTCCAGATTTTCATGTGGGTATTGCTGAGGGATTTCCAGGTCTGCCATGTTATTTTAATGGTGTTTCCTAGAAACTTAGAAAAGAATCCAAAGTTCTTTTGATAATGCATGAGGACTACATCATCTGGCCCCCTTGCTACCTTTTTAACACCTGACTTATTATCCTCTGACCAGTTCATTTTCTTCTGTCTACAATGACCTCCTCATTGTTCTTCAAAAATTTTGTGCTCAAGCTCACCTTTGCCTCACGATGTTCACTTAATCTGCCTCTGCCTGAGATGCTATCTCCAGGTAATCACATGGCTTACCCTTTCACTTCTTTCAGGTCTCTACTAAACTACTAAGTTTCTTTTAGTTTTCCTGACTCTCTCTTTCTTTCAAAATCCTCCCTCCCATATTCACATATCTGGTCACCTTCGATTTCATAGAACACATCGCTGCCATACAGACCTATGCCATACAGACCTTATTTGTTTGTTTTTCCTCCCTGCTCCTTTCCCCAAAGTCAAGGTTTACTCTGGCTTCCCCAAAACATAAATAGTAAATTTTGAACCAAAATATAAGAAACAATGCTTTTAAATATTGGGAAACTAGCATATTAATTTACTAAAAGTACTTTTTTGGACTCCGCACATATACTCAAGTATATATACTCACTGGGAACTTACCTGTGACTTAGTTTATGGGAAATAACACTTGGGTTTCAAATTGCTCTGGACTCACAAGTTTGTATATCCTATTGGTAGGGTCAAGATGCTCTTGTTAAAGGTTTCCCTGATGAGCTACCGCTTTGTGACTAGAGAGTTAAAGGACCATTATAGATGCGAGCTGTACCAGTTGGAGCACATTCAAAGAGCTGGATCTCTTCAGCATTGCCTTTCCAGCCCTTGGAAACAGAAAGAAAACAGTCAGATTCATTCCCATAATGCTGATTTCCAACTGCCCTCATTATCACCTCTTTAAATATCTTGCTTCAAGACCTAAATTACCAATTGTTTCAATGAGGAAACTTTTGTTTCTGTAAATAAAACATTCTGCATTTACATATTTCATTTTGCACCCTGAAAGAAAAGATAGTTGAAAGACACAGATATTGATGTTTCTTTTTAAAAATATTGGGGGTTGCTTTTTTATTTTTAGTTTTTTATACAGTGCAAGTACATTCTATAAGGGAAAGCTCTTCTGAATATAACTGATGTAATCAGAGAATGAATTTTTGACTGTTTTAATGTAGCAGGTGACTGAGTGCTCTGTTACCTGATGGGTTCTGAATTAAAAAGATAGATAGATAGATAGCTAGATAGCTAGCTAGCTAGCTAGCTAGATAGATAGATAGATAGATAGATAGATAGATAGATAGATGATAGATAGATAGGTCGATCTTCATGTAAGGGTAAAACCTTTGGCCTGAACCTCTCTCCTATTCTTTTTCTTTCTTACAGCTCTTCACACTCAACATATTCCCCTCACACTCTGCCGCATTAGTACAATGAATTATGTTAGACCAACAAGCTACCCAGTTCTTGGGAAAATAGGCAAGAGGATCTCTAGCCAGGAAAACTCTTTTTTCAACTCATTTTTCTTTAGTTGACATTCTTGAGCTGGCTGCAGGGGATAATGAAATGAATTAAATAGGTCCTAGTTCTCCAGTGGCTTATAGTCAAATGCTTGCCCCATTTTCCTTTGATTGTTATGGAGAGGCAAATTGTAGAAGTCTCAAAGGGGGTAAAAATAGGTCTGTTTCACCTGAGCAGATATTTGGCCTATTCTGTCTGTTTTCATAAACTTTAATTTTAAAAACCCGAAAACACCTTAACATGAGTATGATTACCTTAACTTAATTACTATGGTTGCATTTCAAAATGTGCACATTTTGAAATAAATATTAAGAGAAAATTCTACAACATAAATCCTTCTTGGGTACTCAATATTTACTTTTCAAGTTCATTTACAGTAAATTTCTCTTTTAATCGTAGAGGAATTGTAGAAAAATATCCATTTTATTTAGCCCAAACCAAAATTCTCATAGAATGCACAAATTCTACTTGTAGTCAGCTCCCTAAGAGAAAGGGGCACAAGAACATGTGAGTCTGTGTGTATATGGATGGATATAAGATAGAACTTGCATTCTAGGTTTCATTCTACCTACTACCCATCAGTTGGTTTTCTTATGTAAATCACTTTCCTTCTTTAGACTTGCATTTTTTTCATTCTTAGAGCAAAGGGATGAGATGGTATTTAGGATTTTTCTTCAGCTAACGTTACTTAACTGGTGTTTCTTTGTAACAAAATCAGTTTATTGCATGATGAATCCAAATATTTATGTTTTAAAAAGATAGAAACAAAGAAATATAACCTCCATTTCTGAGGTTCCTTTAAGAAGGTATGAGGAAAGCTAGACTACAAAAAGGGTGGAAGACAGAAGTGATGGCAATTCTAAGAAGGTAGAGACAAGAACAGAAATCCAGGTCCATGTTAATTAACAAAGCATCTGTTAAGTGCCAGGTACAGTGTTAAGTACTGGAGGCCTAAAAAAAACAAATAAAACCTAGTCCTTTCCTCAAAGAGTTCACAATTTGGTAAGAGAAAAACATGAAAAAAGAAATTCCACAATATGCACAGGGATAGAGGATAATATATGATGGGAAAATAAAGGAGGCAATGGTCAGATAAGGTTTTAAGGAGAAAGTGTCTTTTGAATTAGGACTCAAAATATGTGTAGATTTCCAACAACAAAAAAGGGGTGTTAATAGGAAAAGAGAAGTTAAGGCAATGGAAAAATATACAGGAGGGGCCAGGAGATTGATTTGGAAATTAATCCAATATGTGAAGAGTGGGAGTGGGAGTTCGTCCCTGTTTCCCCTCTTCCTCCTCTCACCTCCTATCCCTATAGCCAAATTTCTTCAGTGTCAAATATTAGGGTTATAACTAAACAAGTACCTTCTATGTTGAAAACAAGGACTTCAGTTCTTTCCTTCCATAAAACCACAGCTATATTTCCTGGATCATTTTGTTGACATTGGAGGTTTATGAGAAGTAAAGGTATTTGTGATCTCTTTCAAATTATTTTTAAGCTCTCTTTCCCCCACCCCTGTTCAGTGTGTAATGACTTGGTACTGACACACTTTCTTCCCTGTGCTGAACAAGCACTAAATCAGGCTGCTTAATTACCCCTGTCACCGTTCCATCTTCTCACAGCCTCATAGCCCAACTTGTCCAACTTTAGAGCATGCTTGTTTCAGTAGGAAGAGGAATCATCAGCATTGTTGAGACAGTAACAAAACCCAGAATATTGCTGGAGAACTGAGCTAGGTTTGGACCTGGTGTTAGGCAGCATCAAGAAAATAATATTTTCTTAAAGACACCTTCCCCATCCTTCATGTTTCATCCAGCATCTCCTATTACTTCCTTTTCTCCAACCCCCCATTAGTGTCTGGTACACAAGCACAAAATATTAGTTAACCAAGGCTAGGCTGGCATCCCCAGGCGTTATGTAGAACCATAGGAAATGGGGTGAAATATAAAGAATATAAAGGTTAGAGTCAAAATCTTTCAGTAGTGCCTATTGAATCTGTTTTTATAGAATACCCTTCTCTTCCTTTCTTTATTATCTACTGATAAGCAAGTTGTATTCGAGAGAGAATTTTTTTCTTTCTCTCTGGGCTAGATTCTGGCAGACCACTTTAAAATGCCCTTTCTAATTGAAATGACAAAACACAGGAGAATTTACTCCAAAGAGAATCTAGTATGTGAAGCTGGACCTGCTTTTTTATTATTGTTTTCCATATACTTTACTGGAGCTTACTGGTGCCAATTTAAAACCCCTGTCAATTTCCATTTTATCAAGTTCTCCTATTTCTACCCATATTCTACAAAGGTCTTTTTACTTTATCAGTCTATTAAATATGTGTCACTAGGGTATTTCAGGTGTCTTCTATTATGGCTCAAAGATTGATTGGAGAAGGGAATTGTTTAGATGAAAGTTGTGCCCCTTGCTTTATCAAGGTGGCTGGTGGTATCCTTAACTCTTCTTTCTCCTGCAAAAATGTCATTTTCAAAAGGGTAGCTATATGGCATCTGGAGATATAGTTTGCTATTTGAGAACTCAGAACCGCAGCTATATCAGAATCTCTCTTCTCCTTGGGCAATGATCCTTGTCTGGTGGCCAAGAGCAGGAAATGGGTTTCCCTATGTTGCACCGTCTCACTTATTTAGAATAATTTTAACTTGCATGGACTCAACAATGAGACAGACGCTAAAACAGATAATAATTTTCCCAACATATAATTATTTTAACTATTAAATAAAATTATAAATGTAAATATATAAAGTAACCTGAGTTACTATGTTCAATATTGAGATAATGCTCAGTATATTTGTTCAGTTAGCACTTGAGTGAATGGGGGTGAGTGTGGATGCCTGGATGTTGATGTGAAAATTATGTGATTATGTGAAGAAAAGAACTTGTGCCTTTTTCCATGGAACTCCCCATTGGATATCTTATATGATTTTATCACAGAGAGTAGATATATAAATCTATATTTGATATGATGTTAAGTAATAAATATACCATGACACGATCCCATTATAATTCAACATGAGTTTAGCTATATTGTAGGCAAAGCAAGGCTTTTTCCTCAAATATAATAGTGTTGTATTTCTCAGTTCTTTACCATAGACCAGTGTGCATATTGGAAGACCCTCAGGAATTTGTGAAAGAAACACAGTAGACTATAGTGGGGGAGTATATGTGTGGCACTGGTGAATGGTGTAGTAACAGCACCTTAAGGGGAAGATCCTAAATTTCTTAAAACACAAATAACAATGAAAGCCAATGTTCAATTAAAAAAAAGAAAGAAAATAGAATTTCACCATAAGACAATTTGTTTGGTAGTATCTATGGTTTTTGGACTTAAACAAACTTAATAAAGTGTCGCTAAGCTCCAAATGCAAGATAGGTTTTACTTTAAAGAGGAATTTATTTATAGATTTGTGAGGTCTTCATAGGACTTTCTTAATTCAATTTATTTAAAATGTTGGTTGATAAGTTAGTAGTAAAGCATAGAAAAGATTCATTGTGTCTTGGTTTTAAGTTCATGCTCTGTCTTTTGGGAATAAAGTCTGAAATTCTTTACATTTCTTTTTTTTTATTGTTATTTATGTCTTTTACATTTTGTATTCCCCTTGGGCAGCCCACCACCAATTCACCCATGCTCCATCTGTATTCTGGTCCCCTGTATTCTCCTCTCTTTCATTTTGTGCCCTTATCTGCCCCCCCCCCCCCCCCCCCCCCGCCACCGCTGAGTGTCTCTCTCCCACCCGGCCTCCCTATAGTCCTGTTATAAGTGAAACCATTCGATATTTTTCTTTTTCTTTCTGGCTTATTTCACTGAGTATGATTCCCTCTAATTCCATCCATGTCGCTGCAAATTGCATGTGTTTATCTTCTTTCCATGATGAATAGTATTCCATTGTGTATATGTACCACATCTT
>PVIJ01001054.1:199904-225820 GCA_004024925.1 Scalopus aquaticus | reverse complement strand
CTAAAGTTCCTTGATTCCCCTCAAACTATGTAACTGATTATGTATCTGAATATCTGTAATCACCCTGCCATTGTCAGTAGTTAATTCTTCTTATGCTTTAAAAACCCTGTTCTCCAATAATAAAGTGGAACGGCCTGATCACACTCTCTGGTGTGTGCTGTCTCTCGCTCCCCACCCCCTTCTCCCCACTGAACCCGCCCCGCCGCCTACGCTTCCCCACCACCCCCGGGAACCCAACCTCGGTCGGAGCCGGCCTCCGACAACACTGTATATGGAATGATCTGAAACATTTTACCAGGTAGTACTAGATTTATATTGATATTAATGAGCAATGTTTCTCCAAATAAACTCCTTTCCAAAGACTTGATGAGCAGTCTAACTCTGTGTATATCATTAATGTTATTTTTCAAATATGCCCTAAGGAAGGTCACATCTATCTTCCCAAATGTATCTGGATGTACAATTTTTCTCCCAAGTTGCATTATCCTATTTCTAGGTTTTTCCTGCATTGCACCATTAACATCACACCATTCTATTGTCTTTAGCAAGAAAAAAAAAAAAAAGAGAGGGCAAAAAGAACACAAATTTAAAATGGACTGAAAAAGAATGAAATTTAATACTTTTTATAAAGAATTGAATGGATAAATACATTACCAAATTAAATAACTACATGAGGGAAGGGGAGAAATTAGCGAAAAGAAAACAAAGAACGGTAGAAAGAAAGGAGAAGTCTTTGGATAAAATAGTAAAAAAAAAATAATTTTTTTTTTGGTAGTAAAGAATTGGTTTTGAAGAACACTAAGCAATGGCAGCATTTTCTAGGCAAGATAAGTTTTCCCCTAGGGGATTATTGAAGAGATTAACCATCACAAGGGTATAAAAATTCTCATAAATTCCTGAAAGGTCAGTCTCACTATGTTATAGTTAAACCTTGAATTCACTAACAATGGGGGGGAAGCAATGTTAAATTGAGAACTGCTAACCACAATTTCAAGGCAAAGGGCAAGACTCTTGGTAGAGTTCGAAAGCCCTGTATTATATACTTGGGACCAAACTAAATACTATGTGCTTTTGAGTTTGGTCATCATTCAAGCCTGAATTTTGAGAGTCTGACACTATGAAGCAACTGCCTGGTAAGGATCAAAGGATAGAAAATACAGTGCAAACAAGTTTGCTGCATTTTAAAGGCAGGATCATTGGCACATCAAAGTGTGAGAGGAGAGCAGGGGCAATAGTGCTGTGAGACAGTTCAAGGAAGACTTTCTTTTTGAAGGTTGTGGTTGAAACAATTTGGTGTTGAATGCCTCTGCTGACCACAGGAAAATTTAAAAGAGGAAAAAGGGCAACAAAAACAGAAATTTGCAGATACATTTTCTCAAAAAGTTATTTGATGGTTTAAGAAACCCAAGTATCTCCTTGAAAACAAGGTCTTCTTGAATCCTTTGACTCTGGCAAAAGGGGGCTATCACTTCCTTTTTTCTAGAAGTAGATAAGGAAATTATGAAGGAAAGAACTGTTACAGCATAACATGTTATATTCAATAGTTCATAATGGTTTACCTATTACTGTGCTTCTTGATTAATCTTCTTTTCCCAATTTTTTTATTGTGGTAAAGTTTGCATAAATTAATAGCTCACAACTTAAACATTATTAAATTTATTAAATGTAAGTGGTATTAAATACATTTATAATTGTGTGCAACCATCACCACCATGCAGTTCCAGAACTTTTTATCTTGTAAACTGAAACTCTACCCCATTAACCATTAACTCCCTGCTTCCCCTAAACCCTGGTGACCACCATTACTCATTCTGTCTCTATGAATTTGTCTACTGTAAGCATTTCATTTATGTGGTTATAGGATTTCTCTTCTTGTGCCTGTCTCATTTCATTTAGAATAATGTGCTCAAGCTCCATCCATATTTCAAGATATGTCAGAATTTCCTCCCTTTTAAAGACTGAATAATATTCCATTTGAACTCTCCTTTAACTACACTCAATCTCTCTTTTCAGAAGTCTACAGAGATGATGCTTCAGATTGGTACCAGGAGTCTTACTGAAGACTATATGTCAAGGGCATTTGAGAGTAACATACTGCTTTTGGATTTGATATTATATGATAATATAGTATCATATATGCCCCCAAGTTATTTGAATCTGTCCTGTATTGAATATTCATGGAATGAATCACTCAACATTACATATACACTAATTTCCCTTTAATCAGTCATTAGTTGTGGGTCTGCTAGACTTAAGCAGCCTGTTCGGCCAATTTGTTTGTTACCTGCAGTTCTTCATTCCCATACAAGGCCAGAACTGCCTCGTCAATCAGTTATAGGAGCCCAGCCTTACAAGGTGCCTTTCAAATCAATCAAGAGCAGAAAGCTTGATCACCCTGGGAAGGTATGCACCATGAGGTATGCCCGGGAACGCCCAAGGGGCTGTTGACTGATATAAAACAAGGGGCCCCAGAAGCTGATCAGTGGTACTCCTATTGATAAGATTGGAACCATGGCCTAGGGTTTGGGGTATGGTTACAATTACAACACTTGGTCATCAAGCAGATAAGCATTATCTGGTCAGCAGACTCAAGTTCCCCTGAAGCCTTAGACGACATAAGCACATTTTCAGTTTCACCCATCTTTTATTCCTACCCCAAGGAACTGATGCTGTATGATTATTTTAAGAATAAAAAGGCCAGGATCTTGCTCTTCCAGCAGCATCCTGCATTGTGTAGCCTGCACCATGACTCCCATTTATCAGTATGGTATTGCCAATGCAACAATTAGGTTCAATGCAATTTCAGTCAAAATGCAAGCAATTTTTTCAGTGGAATACAGGCTAACTATAAAATATACATATAAATGCAAAGGGCAAAGAAAAACTTAGGAGATCTTTAGGAGGAAAGAAAAAGCTGGATGACTTAAACTACATAAAAATATCAAGTGTAATTATAGCAAAATAAAAAGACAGTGAGGTATTAATGTTAATTTAAGCAAATGGATCAATGGACCAGAATAGAGAGTCCAGAAACAGACTCATACATATCATCTACTCATGACAGAAATGACAAAAGAGTATGTTTAGAAAGAATAATATTTTCAATAAATGGTGTTGGGCCAATTAGTCAGTGACAAAATTAAATCCTGACCTGCTCTTTACTCCATAAGCAAAAATTCAGTAACAAGTGAGTTTTAACCAAATGTGGATAACTGTGTTAAAGCAATACAACTATTAAAAAAGAGAATAAGCTTTTTACGAACTTGAGATAAGCAAAATTTTCTTAAATAAGGCATAAAAAAATACTAACTACAAATAAGCATCTTAAAAATGAAGAGCTGCTCCTTTGTGGCATCATTTACCACAGCAAGACAGGGACACAACTGAAGTGTCCGTGGAGAGATGAATGAATAAAGAAAATATACTATGAACAGTGGAAGAGTATAGTCATAGAAAAAAACAACAAGGAAATCCTTCCTGCCTTTTGCAATAACACAGATGAACCTGAATGCATATTTTCAGAAGAAAAAGACAAATATGTGATTTCATTTCTATTAATACATGGCATCCTATAAAAAAGATAAAAACCTCATATAAACAGAAAATAGATTGGTGGGGTGTGAGTGCGGGGGTGGGGAGTTGAAGACTGTCAAAGGGTATCAATTTTTGTTTATAAGATAAATAAGTTCTGGAGATCTAATGTATAACAAGGTGACTATAATTAAGAATACAGTATCATATACTTGAAAGTCACTAAGATAATAAATCTTAAAAGTCCCCCCCCCACCCAAGAAAGCTAACTATATGAGGTGATGGATGTGCTAACTGACTTTATTGTGGCAATCATTTCATAATATTTACATATGTCAAATCATCACATTGCAGACCTTAAACTTACAAACTATGATGTGTCAATTTTATTTCATTAAGCTGCAAAAAGAAAAAAGAAAAAGAAAAAAAGAATCTGACATTCAGGAGGTATACAATTTAAAAGAAAATAAATAACTCATAAAAATCACAAAAACAGTGGAAATGCAAGTTGACACTATGAGATTTTGCAATAAATACAAATCGCAAAATATATATTTCTGTATTAGCTTTCTATAGCTGCCATTACAGATTACTAAAACCTAGTAGCTTAATTCAAACTTACTATATTCCAGATATGTTGGTCAGAATTCAGACACAGCTCTCGATGAGCTTAAAATCAAGGTGTTAGCAAGGCTGTGTTTTTTCTGGTGGCTCTAAGGATAGACCCATTTTCTTGCTCTTTTGGTTTGTTCAAAAAATTCAGTTGTTTTGTGATTGTCTCCACACCCTTGCTGGCTGGCTGCTGACAGCCATCCCCTGATTCTTATGGCTGACACATTCCTTGATCCATGACCCCTTTCTGCCACCTTCATAGTCAGCTAGGGTAGATCAGGCCCTTCTCTCCTCACATATCTCTTACTCTTCTGTCTTCCTCTCTTTGAAGGACTATTGACTAGATTGGGTCCACTTGGATAATCAGGCCAGTCTCTCAATTTCAAGGTGATTAGCCTTAATCACATCTGCAAAGTTCCTTTTGACAGATGGAGCAACATTCACAGGAGCCAGGAATTTGAATGTAGAATTTTTTGTAGGCCATTAATCTGCCTACCACAGATTCACCTTAGAGTATAAAAATAACTTCTATAAATCAACATGGGAAAGAAAGACAAACCAATAGAAAAAAGTGAGACTTGAATAGGTACTTCGCAAAAGCGGACATTTAAAGGACTATTAAACTTAAGAAAGGTTCACAAATTCCTAGCCAACAAATAACTATTAAAATCAAATGCAATTCCACTTCACATGCACCAGAATGATTAAAATGTGAAATAAAGACAATTTTAAGGATTGGCAAGGATATGGAGTAATTATAATTCAAATCTTGTTGATAGGCATGTAAATTGATATAATCACTTTGGCAGTCTCTGGCAACATCCACTAAATTTGAGCATAAGAATAGTCTGCAACTCAGTAATTTCACTTCTGAGTGTTAAGTAACTTCCATGTTAAGTAAGAAATGCATATATGCATGCACTGGAAGATGTACAAGACAGTTCACAGAAGCACTATTTATAACACTCAAAAAGCGGCAATAAATCGAATGATAATTAACCAGTGGATGGATAAGGTGTGGGGTTATGAATACTATACTAGCCAGTAATAAGAATGTAGGAACAGCAATTAAAATTCACAAATATTAAACAAAATATGCCAGCTACAAAAGAGCACATGATTATGACACTTTATATCATAAAACTAATCCTAGGTGTTAAACGTCAAGACAGAAATTTTCCCATGTGGAAAGGAGTGACTGAGAGAAAGTGGAAGGGAAGGGTTATAACACTAGTAAAGGTGTGTTTGCTGATCTGGATGCTGATATCACAGTTCAATTTATCTTGCAAAAATTCAAGGATTTGTATACTTATGATTTGCATATTTTCTATATGGGTTCCACAGTGAAAATAGACACACATAAATTATTTGTTCAAAATCCTGCAGTGGCATAACAAAATGCAAAGACTCATGCCGATCATCACCTTATCTTTTTGTTCTTCCTAGATTGCTTTGTCCATATATGTATCACTCTGTAGCTTGCTAACCTACTTCAAATCTTTGCTCAAATCTCACCCTTTCAGTAAATCATATACCAATCACTCCTAATCCCACAGACCCTGATGTTCCAAAGTGCTTTACATGGTTCTAGCATCATCTAATATACTATCTATTTTACTTATTAAATTCATTTGCATCATCTTCTAACATACTATATATTTCACTTATTAAGTCATTTGCTTAATGTCTCTCTCCTCACTGTAAGCTATTATCACATCTCTGCATGAAAACAGAGATCTTGTATCTTAAAGACCTTATTCCTAATATGAGCTGAATGATGTGAATGAATTAATTAAATAAACAGTGCAGTCTGAGCTGAGTTTCTCTGTTTAACGTTTAGTCAAGCTCTTAGAGATAAATGACAGGGTTTACACTTCAAACTCTATCCAAAACTATTTACTGAAGGAAATAGCTGAGACTTCTAATAGAAGGTTTCTATCATTTACGAACAAACAATTTAACCAACAATTAAGTACCTGTTTGTCAAATGGACTAATTTAGACTTTCTCACTGTACAAAGGGTTAACACAACAGGTCTGACAATTATCTTTAGAAGGGTCTGCTTACAATGTTGGCCCTTGGCTGACACCTGGGAACTTGGATTTCAGGAGTGTTCCCACACTTCCTGATAACTGCGGTTCATGTGTCTAGAATGTGCGAAGTAATTTATACTACATGCTTATATTTCTTCTGGAAGTATGGAATTTTGGTATATTTTAGTAAGAGGGTGCCAACAACCAATCCCTAGTAAAAATCCTGGACCTTAAATCCCTAACAATCCTTCCAGAAAGAAAACATTTTAAATGTGTTGTCACAACCATGAGGCAAACAGATCTCATGTGCCTCCATGGGAGGAGACCCCCAGAAGATCACACCTGGTTTTCTCCAGACTTTGTCCCATCTGCCTTTTCCTTTTCCTAATTTTAGCTTGTATATTTTTGCTTTAATAAACCTTAGTCATGAGTATGAGTATATGCTGAGTCCCACAACTCTTTCTTACAAATCACTGAACTTGATAGTTCTTGGGGATCTTTGGTGATCTTTGACACACACATTATACACAAATGAAGTAGTAGAAAATGTTAAAGTACTCTTCTCATTTTACATAGGCATTCAGAAAACAAATGTCTGGGTTTTGGAAAAGAGGGCAGACATTGTGATACATGGACTCATTCACTAACGAACTACTGCAACAATGGGAAGAGAACTTGGCCACTGAGAATGTAAAGAATATAAAATCAGTGTGAATGCCCTGGTACCAAAGGCCTCTAAAATGAAGGAGACGGCATTAATGCAGAGAAAAGGAATATTTCCTAGATGCTTCTGATCTTCTGTACTTGGTGTCCACAAGACTAGGAGTATGTTGGACATAGTAAAATGGATCTTGAAGAATCTGAAGCAACATGGAGAATGACCATGTTGACCCCCAAGAGATTGCAGCTGCCCAGTCAGACTGACTGCAACCAGGGAGGAACTGGAGTCTGGTGCTGCAAGGACTTTGAATTTTCCACGGATGTCAGAAAAGCTTATTTTTATGTTAAGTTTTCTGATGCTTTAAATCCTGGCAACCAACACAATTTTTAAAGTGGCACAAACAAAACATCTAGATGTTCCACCAGTTTAAAATCTATCATGTCTGACACTTGAAAAGTTCTGGATCTATGTATTTAATTCATATCTTAAGACTTCAACAAAAGGAGAGAGATGTAAATCAAATTTTAACCAAAAAAAAAAAAAGTACTGCAAATTTCTGGGATCATTAAACAAAAGAGTATTAACTCTTGCTTAGCAGTGAATAGATTTCAGGCAGTGCAGTTAAAAGAGTTCATAAGCAATAGAAAATAACAGCAGGGCCAACGACATCATTAGAGTAATTTGAACAAAGCAACAGAATCAAAGTATATATTATTTTATCCCCTAGAATGCCAACCTTCACTTTCATACAGATGCCAAATGATAACGTCTATTTTTTTCTTTTTCAGCCCAACACACAAATAAATAAACATGCAGCTAGGCGCTCAGCAAAAGAAGAGGAGACCCATACTCATTAATTCAACCTACCCTCAAGCCCAAAATGAAGAGTTCCAAAATTATCACTGCACCTGGCCTTGCCAGAGTTGTGTAAATACACTCAGCCATTTTGAGTTGTCAGGTATTTTAACTACAGATTTAAGAACACTATTTTGTCCCTTTCTCTTTCCATTTGCCTTTTCTCTGAGTTATTGATTTCTTTTCCAGATCAATTCAAGAAAAATATGCCTTTGTAGAAATGTTTATTATCTCTTCAGTGGGCTCCCAGTAGAAGTCTGAATTTTCTAAAGTGGGCCACTGGTCAAAGCATTATCTCATAATCTTATCCATTTTGAATGTGACGTGATTCTAAATGGACCATTTGTTTTGCTTGTCCAGAAAAAGCTGAGGAGATAGAAAAGCAACATAATCAAAAGTAAAAATGCTCATGTCATTATCTCAAATTCACATGTTGATGATAACTATGCTAGGCAGTTCATTTTACTTTCCCTCCTCATTTTCAAGGTTGTAACTTAATGACATAACTCTCCTTACTAATAATAGGTATTTGTATTTCAGAAATCAACTGAGTATGCCCCAGGATTTGTGTGGTCTTATTTCTCACAATAAATAAAATATCCAAAAGCTGAATTCTTCAAAAGTTCTAGAGAAAATCGAATAGTCAAGCAACTCCATTTTGTCTTGGTGTATATGCACACGTAAACACACACACACATATATACACATGTGTACATTATTCAATATATTCTTCATAATATATATCCTAATTCAAGAATAGAAAACATTTACTTTATTACAAATTGTAGTGCAAAATATAATTTAGAAACTATTATCTGCATTCATAAAAAATAATTCAAGTGGATAAAGATTTGAATGTAGTAAGAACTAAAAACAATAAAACTCTAAAGGCAACATAGATGATAAAGTCCTTGACATCAGTCTTAGCAATGATTTTTTTTTGGATTAGAATCCAAAAGTAAAGGCAACAAGAGCCAAAATAAACAAGTGGGGTTATATCAAACTATAAAGCTTTTGCCTAGCAAAGGAAACCATTAAAAAATGTGAAAAAGAAATCAAGGAAAAAGTGGGAAAAAATATTTGGAAGTCATGTATCTGATAAGGAGTTAATATCCAATATATATCAAGAATTAACACAAGTCAACAGCAAAAACAAACAAAAAATATAAATAAAAAATGTGCAGAGAATTTAAATAGACATTTTTTCAAAGAAGACATACAGACGGCCAATGAATAGATGAAAAGGTGCTCAATATCACTAACCACCAGGGAAATGCAAATCAAAACCACAAAGAGATATTACCTCTTCCTCATTAGCATAACTTATCAAAAAAAAACAAAAAATAGCAAGTGTTAAAGAGGATATAGAGTAAAGTGAACTGCACTACAGGTGGAATGTAAGTTGGAGCAGCCACTATGGAAAAACAGTATGAAGATGCATTAAAAAATTAAAAACAGAACTACCCCATGAGCCAGCAATCACACTTCTGGTTATTTATTTGAAGAAAATGAAAACACTAATTTGACCATTTATATGCACCCCCATGTTCACTTTAGCATTATTTACAAGACATGAAAACAACCCAGTATGCACTGAATAATGAATGGAATATATGGTACATATGTTTGATGAAATATTATTCAGTTATAAGAAATATTGTTATTTGCAACAGCACAAGTAGAACTGCTAAGTGAAATAGTCAGATGGAGAAAGGCACATACCATAGGATCCCACTTTTATGTGAAACTTAAAGAATAAACAAAAATAATGAAGCTCATGGATACTGATGACAACACTGTGGTTGCCAGAGGTGGGGGAAAAAAGGGAATTTGGAGAAACTAAAATAAACTACTTAGCTCATATATTCACCATGTTTGCACTAGTGAAAGAGTTATCCTAAATATAAATTATTACCTCTCATGTTTTTATTTGAATTATTTCAATGATAATGAAATTTTATTAATAAGATACAATTTACAAATGAAATCATGCACTTTACTAGTATACAAAACCATTTTTTTAAATTGTATTGTTTACTGAAGCAATAAAAATATTTAGAATTTTGTATATGTTTTATAATTTAGGGGTACAGGATCACACCTCTCCAAATATATGTTATCACACCACAAGCACCAATAATCCTCCATGAGTTACAATTAATTTTTAATATATTTATTCTGTAAATGGCTTTTTCTACTTTTTAAATACAGCAGTTGTGAAGGTTTCTTTCGGGATTGATTGACAAAGAATAATTGCACGCTTAAAAGGAAAGTGTATTTGCTCTGAACACTCAGAGGTTAAAGATTAGTGAGGAAAATACTGCCATAAATATAGCTAGTTTTGCCATAAATAAAACCGTTCTAGTTTTGGTTCTGTTTCCAGTTCTAGAATTTTACAGATATTCATCTTTTATTACCCAGAAAGTTTTATTCCTAGTAGTATTAAATACATAATAAAATGTCTCTTCCTGGGGTACATGAATAAATATCTATATGAACAGCAATAATTTACAATTGAACTGGGAAAGGTCTGTCCTTAAGTCTGGGGACTCTGGATGTCAGCTTTGACCTTTGGCCAAGACAAACGCAATGGGATTTATGGTGTACAGTTTAAAGCTCAAAACTCTCCTTGATGCCTAAGGCTGTTACTGATGGTTTTCACTTGGTTTGACTACATGACTAGAGGGCATAAGTACCCATACTGGAGCCTTCCATCTTGACCTCTCCTCAAAGGCAAAATTCTTGACACAGACCATGACGTGGTCTCTGCTATTTAATTCAGACACAAATAAAGGTCCCCCATTTCTTGCACCTGGATGTCAGATCCCCCATGATTGCCCTGTACTCTTTCTCCTGCTGCAAAATAAAGGAAAATTTATATGAATATGCTCTGTTGAGTTTCTGAGTCCTTTCAGACATGCACTTGTAGAATCTTTACAGCACCTTATAGCATAGAACACTGGCCAACAAATTTTTACAAAAGTCATGTTACTGAAATAAAATTAGCCATTTCCTATCAATTTGTATGTGCTCAACACAAATATGACAGTCAAATTCTAATTTTGGTTCTAGTGTTTTGTTTTTTTTTTTTTGCAACCTGCAATAAATTGATGTTTACATAACAAAATGCATGCCAGTACTAATAAGCCTATGGTTTATACCTGTAAAAAATCAAGTCATACACTACTTCTTAGATTTCCTCACTTGTCTCTTATACAGCTGTTCAGGAGCATCTCTGGGGAGTGTCCAGCAGTAGTCAGCCAGCATTGCAGAGGACCATTTTCCCTGGTATCTTTGTTCCACTGATGTGATATCTTGATGAAAACATTTGCCATGTTCATCACTAACCATAACACAGTTTTCAGGGAAGAAATCCAGATGGGAAGGAAGGAAGTGGATCTTTAGAGACATATTGCAGCCAAGTTTCTGATACTGCATCAGCACGTCTTCTACTAGTTCCTTGTCATTCTCTGCCCTAACATTCCCAAGAAAGTTTGTAGACACTAGACGAAAAGCACTCCCTGCTTATTTCGCATCATCCAGCAGCAAGTTGTTGAACCAGCCATCTTTGAAGAGCTCTCAAATTTGAGGACCCACAAAAACTCCAGCTTTAATCTTTGCTTCGCTGAGTCAAGGAAATTTTTCATGCAGGTATCAGAAAGCTGGCGAAGTCCGGTCCATGGCTTTCACGAAATTCTTCATCAAACCTAGTTTGATGTGAAAGGGTGGTAGTAGGATCTTGCGAGCCTCGACCAGAGCTGGGTGCTGGATATTCTTCTCTCAAACTGCTACATTTTGTCTGTGAGTCCATACCTTCCGCAAGTAGTGCAATTCACTTGCTTGGCTATCCCATTCCCATAACAAACACATGTATTTTGTATATCCCTGCTGCAGTCCCATTCAAAGGGCAACTAACTTCAAATCACCACAGACGTGCCAGCTGTACTTGTTATACTCAATGGAATTCAGTAGCTGCTTTAAGTTATCATATGTCTCTTTCATGTGGACAGCGTGCACTACTGGAATAGATGGAAAACGATTTCCATTGTGCAAAAGCCTTAAGACTCTGTTTCGGTTTCGAAGAGTCTAGAAATAGTCTCCATTCTTGTGGGTCATGAGTGATTTCTAAGGCATTCATGAGGCCCTCAATATCAGAACAGAGTACTTTCCTTTCTGAAGAAAGGCTCCAACTGCTGGTGGCACTTTCGATAGAAAGTAATTGTGACATCTTCTGTAAGATTCCATTGTTGGAGTCTTGATCCTAACAATTCTGCCTTGTTCTTGGATAAGTCCAAATCACAAACCAGGTCATTGCGCTCTTCCTGTGTTAGTCTGTGTGGGGTTGATGATGCACCACAGTGAAAATCTGGATCACTGCATGCTGATGGAACAGGAGAAGGACAGGTCAGCTCACCCTTGTCCTCATCAGGTGAATCAAGAGAATATTCTGCTGGAGGTTCTGGAATAGGAAGTCCCTCACCATGTGGAACTGGTCTCAATGCAGAAAGAATGTTTGGGTAGACTATTCTCGACTTCTTTTGCTTCGTTATTCTGCTGGAAAGAGGAGGAACCAAGCCGAAGTAACAGTCTTTTATGTGGTTGCTTGGCTCTCTTCACACCATGGGGACTGCAAATGGCACCGATGGTCTTTTGCCACTGAACCACTGTGAAAGCTGTGTTGTACATGTAGCACAGCATATATGCGGGGCCCAAGGTTTGTCTTGGTCACCAACCTTGCATCCCAAGTAAAGATGATAAGCCTTCTTCACTTGAGAAGTGATATACTTTTCTTCTGGTTGGCAAATGTCACTTCCCCACAAATAGAGCAGAAATTGTCCACGCTATTAACACACTTTTGAGGCATTACTGTTCCGTACTGTACCTAACTGGATAAAATAATAACAGTTCTATGGAACAGTAGCTTAAACTGTCTCACACAAAGTCTGAAATCTTTCAATGTTCAACCTTTCCGACAGGGCTTTATCTAGTTCACTGCCGACGTCAGCTTACTTTGGCAGCGCTGGTCAATAGTATTGAATTGCATCAGAAAATGATACAATCAACTCTGGATGATGTGTGCATATTGGTATTATGCAATGTGATGCCGTATTACATCATTCTAGGATGATTTAGGATGTTGTTGCAGTCCTACTGGATAAATTTATACAGTGATCATATAAAATGAATTATATGAAATATCTTCAAAACAAGAGCTAATAAAAAATTTTCAGAGTTATATTCATATTCAGCACAACAATATACTACAGATTAGGGCCTTTTTTAGTCAGTAACAATCTCAATATTGACCAGTGTAGTCAACAGGCTCTAATTATCTTTTACCACCACTGAATGAACATAATTCATTGAAATCCACCTCACAATTTCTCTTTCTCACTTAGAGATGATCATATAACAAGGTTCTACCATCTAATTATACTCTACCCTTCCTTGGTTCACAAATGTTTCTTATTTTGTGAAAACTGCCCTCATATGCATGTGTGTATACACACACACACACACACACACACACACACACACAGTTACTTTCTTTTTGGAACTCTTTGGCACTTACACATTTTATATAGTCACAATATTGATAGATATATCTACATAGCACACCTAAATATCCCTGCCAGGTAAATATTAAATGTCAAATATTCTGATAAACTTCATACTTAATGATGAAGTTAGAATTGTGGGAAATGTCTTTGCCACAGAGTGAACAGAGATATGAAGATAAAGCTCCTGACAAGAACTTGAGGGCTTAACAAAAAAGCAATCAGCAAGAATGTAATGTCTTAAAAATTAAGAACAAAGAGCTAAGAGAAAACAGGCTGCCCCTGGAACACCAATGAAAACAAAGGCAATCCCTTATAGATGCTCTTGGCCTGGTTGGATCAATTTCAGGACTCCTGGTACTGATGTCCTTGGGCATGCTGGGGTCTGCTGATCTGCTTGAGTGGGAAGTGTCCATTCTGTCCAGAATTAACAGCTCTACTACATCCCCCCACCCCAGACAGGGGAGTGCTTAGTGAATGACTATGCCAGTGGCCAAACTGCTCTCAGGCTGTAAAGAGAGTGGAGAAAGTTTACTTTTCTAGAAAAAAACTGATGAGAGTCAGCATCTTCTCTTAGGAAAAGAGAACAATGTGTTGATTATAAGACGTGTAAGGAGATGTTTAAAAGTAACTGCTGAACTTCAAAGTTAACTCTGGGACATGCAGGAAGAATGCACAATCACCCAAGGAACAAAAAGGAAGGCTATGCTCTAATCATTTTTTAGAAAGAGGTATTGGAAATCTAGTTTCCATCACTTTCCCCCTTTCCTCCTCAGAAACTTCAACAAAAAACCCATGTTTTGCTATGTCACTAATGAAAATTCCATTCACAGGTGTGTGGAAATCTGAGGAAGATTAATTCCCTTGTCACTGCTCTCCATTTTTACCCATTGAAGTATTTACATATACATGAGAATAAACAGAATTCAGAGAGTTTGTTTATAGAATTTAACAGCTTTTTTAATTGCCTTAATTATCATAAAACATTTGTGTCATTTTGGTTTGATGTTTTCTTATAATAGTTATTTTATGATCTATCAGTATTAGTGTCTCCGATGGAACAGTTTGTGGTGGTACTGTTCTGTATAATTGCCTGCCCACAGTCCTTGAACAGCACTGGCTGAATCAATAAAGAAGATACCCAAGCTGTCTATGTTTAAAGTCAAATTATCACATTGTACTAGATCTTCTCATTATCAAGTTTAGTTTCATATTTCTTATGATTTAATAAGACTAGTACCAAATAGGAATATAGAAGGAAATCATTCTAAAATTTTCAACTAGAATATAGTTACTAAACTATATATACTGATTCATTTATAAACTATAACATTGTATTATTTTGTTGAGTAACATTGGTTTACAACGTTGCTCGTGTTTTAGGTATGGGATCTCCCCCTTCAGGTGTTGTTACTATACCACACCCACTGCCAATACTCCCATTGTCTTTAATCCAAGCCACATTCATCCAGTTACTTTCTTGGAACACTACTTATCTGTGCACTCTTCACCTATCCTGGAACTAATGAGCAATACCACCTTTGGGCTATCTTGGAAAGATTCTTGGCAGGTCCAGATACTAGAGATGAATTGCCACTAGAAGACAGTAGAGGCCCTCAACAACCACATTAAAAAGGGGGATTTAATGACTCACTCACCATTAAACCTCTTAGGTATTGTGAACCTATTGCAAAATTTTCTGGGGCTCCCCTCTCTCCCCAGCCTAGGAGACGATCTATATGTCTGAAACAGCTATGCAAAATCTGATGCCTGCAGGTAAAGCCACCTACTGATGACCAAAGTGGCAGGTTAAAAAACGGTTTAAAATTGAGTATCTAAGCTTTGCATTTCTGCAGTGCATTTTTAAGAAAGGAAAAACCTAAATCCTGCTTTATAGCATCAGCATATCTTATGTCTGGACAACTTAGAAACAGAAGGGGGAAGAGGGCACAATGGACTTTAGTGGAGGACTGCAGGTGTCTCGATGATTGGTGGGGTATGGTGACATGTCTCTGAATCACATACGTTGTAAATCAATGTCACCTCAATTAAAATAAAACAAAAGAATAATTACATTCTTAATGTCAACACTATTACTACCTATATAAATTAAATTCAAACTTGTGTTTATTACAACAGATTGAAGAGTAACATCTGCTGGGTTAGAATCTTCACTTTGATTATGTAATAAACTCTTTATCTAACCATCGCTGAGATTTTATTTCTAGTTAGTAGACATAAAGAGTTTACTTAATGTATAATTTTTACTGCATGCATGCTTGAAATAAAATTCCAGTTCCCATAAGGCCCTCTTTTCTGTGAAAATCTCTCACTCTTCAGCTTAGTCCCTTTCCTCCCAACACCCAACCCAGCTAGTATAGTAGGTGCATGAATTTCAAACTCTTCTATAAATTTACACCACACATTTAACTTCAACTGTTAATTGCTTGCCTTCACCTACTTCGGCCACATCATAAGCAATGGGTATTTCTAAGGGTTTTACAGTCTATTTTCTACTTCCACACTGCCCCTCCTTCATTCACTGAACTCTACCAGGCCCAGAAAAAGGTGTAAAGTTTGCTCTTGGAAGCCACTGTTTGTTTTTGCCAGAACTAGTCATTGTTTCCTAACAAATTTGTTTCTAGGCCATATTAGGGGGTCAATTTGATAGTGGGAATGGCACTTGCAGTTTGGTGGTGAGTGTGGTGTGGCTTATACACATATTGAGGTGTGAAACCATAATCCCAAAATTTATATAGAATTCTAAACCAATAGTAAATAAGTATTATAAAATGAAGAAATAATGGTGTCATGCTATATAAATGAAGTCTAACATAAATTTTTCAGATTGATAACATTAAAGACCTTCTTAGGAAATAAAAAAAGGGCATTTAAGTGTACCATATGTGCTTAGAAACAAAAAATACAAGGAAAATGACAAACAAAGTAAATCTGAAAAAGTACGGTACAATTTGGGGAACTGTATGCATACATGTATGCACAGAAGAGGGTGTTAAAAGCAATCAGATAATCACAAGTATCATGTTAAGTAAGGGCAAATAAATTTTGCTGCTTTAATGTTTTCTCCAAGATAAATAACAAAAGAAAAAAATTATTAATAATTAACTAACAAAAGAGTAGGCTAATTTTATTATTCCCTCTTATTACAAATTTTCTATACCACCATGTGAAAATACTGTAAGAAATATGAGGAGATTCTAACCGCATTAATATTGCCAAGAATAGGGAAAAAGCTTCAGAAACAATTTCAAAGAGAAAGTTTGATTTGCATGTAAAGTTCAAATTAGAGATGTGACTTCAGTTTAAGATCATTATAAGGGAGATGAAAGTCTTGCTCTTAGAAAATTTGTCACTTTACAAGAAATGAAATGGTGTTCACAGTGCCACACACAGCAAAAAAAAAAAAAAAATTGTTTCAATCATTTCAGGTCTTCTTAAGGAAGCTTTTGCAAATATAAATTTTTTTGTATGCTTTTCTAAATAAACACTTGCAGGTATAATGCAAAACTATTTTTCTGACCTGACTGAACAACGATGAAAAACTATTCATTGTAATGAAATCACTGCTCTTTACAAAATGTGCTTCCAATGTCTTCTTCTGTTACTTTATTAAGTAGTTTGGTTAATAATAGACAAAACTTTGGCTGACAGTTTCAAAATCATTCTTCTGACAAGAATTCATTGAACTGGAACTGTGTTTATTTTTATGCATGCATACATTATCCCAAAATGGATATGTAAAATGTAGTAATTATTGTTCTTGATAAACATGAATTAGAGAGTATTCATCCACTTGTCTTTTTGATTCATGAATACTTATCAGATGGCTTCCAGAAAAATGCACTATACAAAACTTAACTATTGTCATTACTACTCAGGAGCCTGACCCCTAGGGACCAGGTGAAAGAACACAAATACTCTCACATGGAAAGGGATTCATTTTACATTGAATATGCATTTACATTTTACATTTACATTCATTTACAGTAAGAGAATCCGCAAACTACCAACATTTTTTTTAAAGTCTTAAAGTACACAGTCATTCCTCTTATTCTCTGCCAGTTTAAGTCAGAAGTGAGTTGTATGATAAAAGATGCATAGTCACAAACCAGGTGCATATGCCTGCTTGGGCACGAACTCAGTCCTGAGAATGTAGGCCCTTATTAGGAGGACAATATAGCCTTCCTTAACCTACTTCACCTATATGTGTAACTATAACATTGTGTGCAACAACTAATACCACTCTTTTTCACCTTGCAAAATATCGTTCCCACAAATCACATCTCATATAACTAAGTAAAACAACTCTAACCCTAAATGAACTTAGAAAAAATGTTTTCTTAGAAAGAAAAGAAAACTGGTCTAATAACACACATTTTGTCCACTGAGTAACAAGGACCTCCCACTACCATTCAACATCTATAAAAATCTTTGCCCATTACATTTTCATATTGTTTATACTTGAGCTGAATTCTAGAATGCAAACTTGTTTTCAGTGACAGACAGCTTCCAGTCCTTCAAGATAAAATTTTGGTCAAAATTAGATGAAATCCTTATAAAAATGTTTAAAGTTAGCCTCTAAGTATTATAAGACTATAATATATAAAGTTGTGTTTTCATAGCAAAGAATATAAGCTGAGCTCCTGTATTACAGAAAATAGAAATGGAATTTAACAATTTCCCAATGACTATTAGTGTTAGCACACAAGTAAATCATTCCATTGCCCAAAAGAAAACAAGCACTTTAAATCGAAAGAGCTAATTAATTTTGGTTACTTATAATAGATATTTATTGACTGCTAGATTTGAAATGTCTCATAGGTCTGAATTTCTGACCTGACATGATGTTGTTTATTGCTTCTCTATAATCAATAGAGCAGGTTGATTAAAGAGTAAAATTTCTGCTACTAAAAAGCTCCCATGAGCAGTGGCAGTGAAGAAATGGTAGAGAGGCATGAGAACTGAAGCAGCAAAGTATCTTCCAGGGAAT
This sequence comes from Scalopus aquaticus, assembly GCA_004024925.1. Taxonomy (NCBI): domain Eukaryota; kingdom Metazoa; phylum Chordata; class Mammalia; order Eulipotyphla; family Talpidae; genus Scalopus; species Scalopus aquaticus. The sequence continues at coordinate 207,559 of PVIJ01001054.1, read as the reverse complement.
TATCCTGGGATTTCTGCAAATCAGATATATTAGTATCACTGTCTACATGTCTGCTACTCCATAAATATCTTGGGTAGCATTAGCATCTGCTCAAAATGTGGTCACCTGGGATGTTGTTACAAATGCAGAATATTAGGCCATTTTACAGATCTAAAGAATCAGATTCTACATTTTGACAAGAATCATAACTGACTGATTATATGGTAACATTTGAGAAGCACTATTTCAAAGCATAATGAAAATTCTGAGACTTTTTTTTTAATCAGAGCAATGATGCATTACAAAGATTACCTCAGACAAACCACCTTTTCAAGAAATAGATGGGACCGAGAAATTCCAGGGAGACACACATTTTTTTTTACAATTAATAGTATAAAATATTACTGTCCTAAGTCCTCAGTGATGACTTCAGAATTTCTGTATATAAGGAGGGATTAAAGAATTTATCTGGAAGTGTGCACTTTCTATAAGATTGAGAAGACATCTAATATCCACACAAATAATGCAAAAGTAGACTGATTAAGTCACCTGGAAAAATCTTATGCCTTTTAAACAACAGCAACTATTTTTACCACATCTTAGAATGTACCTTTCACTTTTGTTCATGAATTGTGTACAGGTATCCTCAAGAAAGGGAAAATGATAACAGTAATTTTATTCAGATACTATATTTATGAAAAATTCCACCTGCAAACTTGAATAGCAGTTGAGGAGTTCCCTAATTGTTCGTGATTTATTCTAGGTATTTTCCATTGTTGTTCTGAAATCACATTTTCAATATCAAGCAAAGGCTGAATTAAGTAACAGTACTTGAAATACATTTCAGTTTATTCTTCCCTCTCTCCCTTCCACAAATGTTTATGGCATATCTACTATACTTCAGGTAATATATATGTGCTGAGCGCTAGAAATACAAAATACAAATACAAATGATGAAAAAGACATATCTCCTACCCTCTTTAAAATACGGTCAGTGAAGATGCCATACAAACAATAATTACATTGACATATTTTATGTGTATAGGCAAGAACACAGGAAAATAAAGTATATAACAGTCTTCATAAAATGTTCATGAAGGAACACCTGATCTGTGACGTTAACTTCACTACTATCTGCATTTACTGAATCCCGTTATCCTTTGTATGTCATAATTATTTAAATCTGGCTTATAACCATCTCAATGCATGCTTTTAAAAGCATTCCATTATTAAGGATTATAAAAAGCAGCGTAACGTTTTTTACTAAAAACACTCAGGACTGAAAATTTTGTAAGCAGACTAAATACACAATGCCAACTAAATGTCATTCTTACAAATATATTACCTGGGGATGTTTATAGTTGTTCAGTCTGTGAATTCTAAAGTACTTGCTGAAATTTTGAATTCATAATGACAAATGTAACAATGATTATCTGTAATTGTCACTCACAGATAAAGTATTATAAATATAACTGTATTAATTGCAAAGCACAACAATGCTAATAATGATTATATAGCAAAAACTAATTAAATCAATTGTAATGAATCAGGGAAGAAGTTGAAAGAAAGGAAAAAGTTTGTATGACCTTTTGAACAGTTGATTTTACAGAAAACACAGAAACAATGACCAAGATAATCATTAGACTAGAGCAGTTCTCAAGGCCCCCACCTTCATCTGAGATGAAAGATACCTTTACATCAGTTGATAATATGGATTAACAATTTCCCATATGGAAACATACTGTAGCAGAGTCATATGTTGGTTTATATAACAAATTATAATTTAGTAGATAAATAAGAGGCAGTTTTAACATGCCTCTTATAATTGTGAAATTGAAACATACTTTAAATGAAGTCCTGCTGAAAATCCTCCTAAAGGCACCTCTAGCTATAGGATGTTTATATTTGGTCATTCTATTGGGATTCAAATGATGTATTATTATTGCAGGAAGCATGAATGCACACACATACATGTGTGTGGGTATCTTCAGACTCTTAGATTGCATTTTTAGAAATACTATTGAGATTTTATTTTTCACATTGCTTAAATTTATTTTAGAAGATTCTTTTCTAAGTTATACTAACTCATCATAAATGAAGCAAATCACTTTTCCTCTCTGGATAAATTTGATTTTTAAAATAGCAAGAGTCATTCATATCCAAATCTGGTGAGTTATACATGTAATCATGAGAGTTTTGAACAAAATCAGACCATAGGAAAAAAACATGATTACAAAAATAGTGATTTTTTTTATAATGCTTACAAAACCAATTTCAAGTTAAAATAATGATAACAATATTGAAATAAACATTGTTTCTGAAGATCACCTCTAGTAACGTTGTTCTAAAAAACTGATTATGTGAGTTATTATGCATACTAAGATATGATTTATCCCTTCGACCATATATAAATTATCTGATAGCAAATAGCAATTGTTTTATCTGATATCATTTTCCTCTAGATTGAGTTTGTTAAATGTGGGAATTGTAACTTATTTCTAGTTTCTAAAAAGTTCCTGGCACAGAATTGACCCTCCAAATGTGAACTAAATAGATGAATGAGTGGATGAAATGAGCACTAGCAGAATTGCTTTTATACACAATAAAGTGTGTATAAAAGAAACACCTAAGCATAATAAAAACCATATATGACAAACCTATAGTTAACATCACAGTTTATAGGGAAAACATAAAAGCTTTTCCTCTAAGATCAGGAACAAAACAAGTATGTCCACTCTCACCACTGTTATTAAACATAATAATGGAAGTCCTAGCAGGAACAACTAGGCAAGAAAATTAAAGGTATCCAAATTACAAAGTAAAACTAACTGTATTTGCAAACTGAACGGCATTATCCATAGAAATCCGAAGGAGTCTATCAAAAAAAAAAAAACTATTAGAAATAATAAATTAATACAGTAAAGTGGCAGGCTACAAAATCTATTATAAGATCTGTTTTATTCTATACACAAACAATAAACTAATATAAATTATTATACATATATTTATAATCACATCAAAAAGAATAGAGTGTGTAGGAATGAATTTAATTAAGGCAGTGAAAAACTGTATACTGAAACCTGTAAGATACAATTTAAAGACATAAAAGACTCAAGAAATGGATATTCTGAGTTCACTGATTAGAACTAGCACTGTTAAAATGTGTTTTTTTTCCCTAAAGCAATAATATAATGCAATCTCTTTCAAAATCTCAATGGCATTACTCACAGAAATAGAACAACAAAAAAAAATTAGTTGTATGAAACCACAAAGATACCAGATAGCCAGGCCTCCCTGGTGGCGCAGTGGTTAAGTGCTGCGCTGTGGAGCTGTCGGCAGCGGTGACGCGAGTTCGACGCCCGGCCAGGGGGAATCCCACATGGCGCGGCAGACCTCTCCTGCCTTGCCCGCTGCTCCCCTCAGCAGTGTATTCCTGATCTGCCTGTTCTGCTACCCGCTCTGTCTCTGGTGAACCCTCTCGCTGCCCCGCGCCTCTGGCCTGTACCCCAGCTTGTATGTATAAATTAAAAAAATTTAAAAAAGATACCAGATAGCCAAAGCAATCCAAGAAGAGCAAAAATGGAAGTACCATAGTCTTAAACTTTAAACTATATTATAAAGTCATAGTAATAAAAACAGCACAGTATTGAAATAAAAGAACACATAGGTCATCAACAAAACAAAACTTGATCTCAGAAATAAACCTACATATATATAGAAAACTAATTTTGGCAAAGAAGCCAAGAGCATGAAATAGAACAAGGAAAGTCTTTTCAACAAATAGTGTCAGAAAAACAGGACAGGCACATACATAAGAATGAAATTAGACTACTACTTTATACCATACACAAAAATAATTCAATATTCAAAATATATTTGAACACAAGACCTGAAACCATAAAATACAGAAGAAAATACATGATAATATCTTCAACACTGACATTTGTGAGGTCTTTGTAGATTATTTCCAAACTCACAAAAATCCATAAAATCCTTCTCTAAGTAAATGGGACTACATCAAACTAAAAAATCCTCTGCACAACAAAAGAAACCATCGTGAAAATGAGAACTAATGAGAAAAGATATTTGCAAATCACACACATTTGACAGGGGGTTAAAATACAAAATATATAAGGAACTAATAAAATTCAACAACAGAAAAACAACCTAATTTAAAAATGGGCAGAGTATCTGTAAAGTCAGTTCTCCAAATAAGACATACAGATAGCCAACAGGCATATGAAAAAAATATTAATCATCACCTATTATTAGGGAAATGCAATCAAAATCATGAGATATCCTCTCACATGTAAGAATGGCCTATATTTAGAAGACAAGACACAACAAGTAGAGAATAATCTTGCTATTTGCAACAACATAGACTTAGAAGGGATTACAATAAGTAAAGCAAATCAATGGAGAAAGACAAATAGCACTAATGCCATTCATATGTGGAAAATAAAATATAAAGGCAACAAAACAACACAGATATGAGAACAAACTGGTGCTTACCAGAGGGAAGGGCAGATAGGAAAAGGGCTTACGTAAACTGCATAGTAGGGGTCAATTTTGTGGTGATCCAAGAAATGAGACTTTGGATGGTGAATACAATGTAGTATATACAGACACTAACTTATAATATTTTAAGCCAAAGTTGCTTTAATAATTTTTTAAAATCAGTAGATGTAGATTTTTTTCTCTTGCACATTGAGAAAAAACGTATGTCATAAGTTTTATAAAAAGTTTAAAAGATGCAAAAATTTAGAGGCCCAAAATCCCTACCTAGTCTCATCTCCATGACTCCATGACTCCATCTCCATGACTCCATGACTCCCAGGCTTCATTTTCACATAATAGGAAATGGACCAAGAGTCGTAGCTGAGTATCTCTCTTTATCTTTATACCCAAAGTCAATGAAAGTATCATCCCAAAGGAAAACATCAAATTTGACTCATTCCACCCTAGTAAAATGTCAATGTTGAAGACGTCATCACGTTTTCTTCTGTGTTTTATGGTGTCAGATCTTATATATGTTTACTTACAGATTTTATAATTAAGAAAAGTTTTGAGGAATATGAACATTATTGGATTCTGTATTTAAAAGATGCTAACAGCAGCAATATAGGTAAATTTGCTTTAAGAGTTTCTGTTCACTCAAAGCAAATGGCCTGCCCTGGTAGAAACAATATGAATATTAAAGAAAATGCACCAATGGTAATAATTCATGTCTATAAAAGGTTCAAAGAATTATAAGACTTCATATATATTCATATTTCTGGAGCAAGAGGATAAAACAATAATCACGGATATATTAAAACTTTACACTCCTTCAAAGGAACTGTTACATAAAGGCAGTGGGAAAAAATCTACGAGTTCAGTTATACCAAGATAAATGAGAGTTTCACCACCAAGAGAAAGCTTTTTTCCAAGACTACAAATTCCATAGGGAGATATAAAATCAACAGAAATCATGAGAAAAATATCATTCTAATCTTTCCTTAGAGACTTTAGTGAGAAGGAGCTCAGACTTACAAGCACTCAACCTGAAAAAAATTGGATGGCAACCCAATTTCAAATCATTTAAACTGCCATCTATCTATAGAAAACCAAAACTGAATCTCACAGAGAGCTCTCTGATGTGCGTGTCATCTTCAGTTTACTGTTGTAGAGATGAGTACTTAAAAAATATATACCACACAGGCTGAACACCAAAGTGCAATTTGGAAGGAGTCCCAAATATAATGGAGGCAATCCTAAAGATGTTGAGAAAATCTTCACAATTACAGACCATAGGGCCACTAAACCATCACAGACAACTTGCACCTCACATGATTAGTGGTCCCAATGGTACTGAGAAGTAACAAGGGTTAACACAGCATAGTATGAGGTCCTCTTTTTTAAAATAACATATATAATGTACTATGGGCTCCTAATGAGAACTCAAAAGATACTTTGACTAGAAATACTTTCAAGGTTGGAAAGCAACCAATTTTATGTTTTCCATCATAAAAAATTGGACAGTAATCCAAAGCTTAAAAATATATCCAAATTTCTGTTTTAAATTCTGGCCCAAGTTATGTTCATCTCTTGCCAGTATTATTGAAATAACCTAAAAGTCTTCAAACATGTTTGCTCTAAACATTTTTTTCCTCCCAGCTTCCCTGCTCTAAAGATTTTTAAATCAACAACTAAAAATCTTACTACACTTTAATTGTGGCAAAGGATGTTTTTATTTTACATATATCTCATGAAATATAAGTTTATAACATCTTTAAAAATAAATATGAAAAAGCACATTTTAATAGGCAGAAATGTTAATAGTTTTCTAATAAAATGTTCCCATCCTATTAACCACACAAAAGCTTATATTATCCATCATATATGTCTCTAAATACATCTATAGTTAAAATTTAGGCCAGTGCTACACAGTTTATTAGTCACTAGTCACTAGCTACTGGCCACTTGCAGTATCAGTAGCACAAATTGAAATACACCAAAAGGTAACATGCACAGGATTTAAAAAGAAAATCAAGTTTAACTATAAACTATTTCATTTATCATTTTTTCTATTGATGCATGATTTTTAAAGACTATTTTGACCAAATAATAATAGTATTCATGTCTCCTGATTCTTTTTATTTTTAATAAAATTTAAATTACTTATGTGGTTAACTAGTAACTCTATTAGAATTGCATTATTATTGGATAGTGCTGGTTTAGAATCTTCTATTGATCACCTAACAAACTTCAATAAAAACATGGTTATAATTTGAATTTTTCATTTTCTGGATCTATACAATCTTCCTAAATTCTTTCAAAAGATATTTTGAATTAAGTTATCTATCCATAATACACTTGATGAAAACAAACAAAAGGATCCATGTAGAAAAAATCTTTTCTGAACCTAAATTCTTAATTTTTTTATTTTAGATATAAAAGAGTAGATGGGTAGATGAATGGATAAAACAGAGACTTGTCATAAATTTGTGACATGATGAAATAGATTTTCCTCAATCTCACTTTGTTTTTGCTCTCAAAGGGAACTCCCATAGAAATGATGGCCTTTCTCCCTATAGAAAAGGCGTAGAAGAGGTAGAATGTCAAATTAAAATTTTTGGAATTGCACTTCATTTTTCCTCTGGAAGCTTTGCTAAACACACCATACTAAAATCTGGAATGAATGAGAAATAAGCCTTTCCTTTGAAAGTAAAAGGAGGTATCACATGAGAGATGGGAACTGAGAACAAGGACCTCAGGTTCATTGTCAGGCAACTAAATTTTAGGCAGTTATTTGATCTAGAAATTTATTCCTTTAAAGACTTGCTTTCCTATAACGTTTTCAGGTAGAGCCTCAGAGGTCACTTACTACAGTTTGATCCCCTCTCCATTATCCAATTGATTTTTGCCCTGCTTCCATTCCTTACTCCTACAGCCTGATCTCAGAGTTTTCCAGTCTCACACACAGGAAAAGTCAACTATTTGACAGTGTTCTACAAGGCTCTTAACAATTTGCCCTTCGACCCCATTATCCCTGGGAATCCTCTTTTCGGAAACTCCCTTGCCTCACTTTTCCCTGCCACACTGGAATCTTCACTGAAAATTTCTCATCAGACTATTCTCTCAGAAAGATGTTCTCTCTACTAAAATGCTCTCCCCCCTCCACGTCCCCCCCCCCA